>JABFDZ020000107.1:647281-657600 GCA_019775955.2 Pollimyrus isidori
TGTGAGCTGTGCTGAGTAAAATATACTATAATCACTGATATTACAATATAATGCTTTTACTGCTCATTGACTTGTTGCTATAACAACACTGTGATACTATCTTTAGCAGTGGAGGCTAGAGTACATCTGTGATAAATACATCCATCATTAAAAAGATACTGTGTAATCTTGATGGATGGCGATATTTCACTGGTGTCTACAAATCCCTGTTAAATAGCTGTTTTCAATTGTATGTAATTCAGCTTCGAGTATGCAGGGTATCGCAGGTCAAACGTTACCAATGGCAATCATTGCATGCCACGTTTACATGACTGTAAACTGATTTGTCGTGCATCAAGCACTAGGGGTATAAAGATGCGTCGTGATGTGTCAATTTTAAAGGTTCACTACATCGATATTTAACATCTGTCCATTTACTTCTGGTTTGCATGCTGTCACGTTCACATGCTACAGGTAGACGCACATAGCGGCACCGGCATGCAAATTCCCAAAATGAAGGATTGTAAGGGGAGGCTCATTAATATTCATCAAGGAAGCGCTACCTGATAGTTTTTGTGCTGCAGCGTTCTTGGGAAACTTGCACCGGTTTTGTAGTAGGGCTGTAATGGTGGGTAACATTTCAGTTCGGTACAAACAACGGTATTGTAGTAGGGCTGTAAGGGTGGGTAACATTTCAGTTCGGTACAAACAACGGTATTGTAGTAGGGCAGTAACGGTGCGTAACATTTCAGTTCGGTACAAACACCCTTTTTTTTTTGTATGGCTGTAACGATGCATAACATTTCAGTTCAGTACAAACAACGGTATTGTAGTAGGGCAGTAACGGTGCGTAACATTTCAGTTCGGTACAAACACCCTTTTTTTTTTGTATGGCTGTAACGATGCATAACATTTCAGTTCAGTACTAACACCAGTTTTGGGTTAATGGTTTGGTGCAATTTTGGTACAGCAGGGGAAAAAGAATTCATTTTGAAATAATTTATTATTAAAGCTGCAAACAAACACAATAAGGAACAGCTGAAAACCAAAGGCAGTGTATCTGTCGACCTGTCTGAATTCCAAAACCTAAGCAACAGGGATCGTCAGCCTGTCCATAGATTATGCTACGTTATGCTACATTACATTACGGTGTGCTACACTATGTTGCATTGTTGTGTGTTATGCTACAGCGTAGTACAGTATGCTACATTATGCTGCAGTATGCTTCATTATGCTGCAGTATGTTTCATTGTGCTACATTATGCTACATTATGCTAATCTGTTTGGTGAGGCCTATGGTACCAGTGAAAAGTGCAAACACAACCACTAATCTCCCAGTGAAACACGTCTGGCTCAGGCTGCAGCCAGAGGAATCATGGTGTGGGTGTCTGAGCTCCATCTCTGCTCTCTGATCAGTCTGTGCAGCTTATTATTTCATTATCCTGCATTTTTGCCAAATCCTCCTGGCATTTTTAGTTTTTTGAATACATTCACAAACCTGTTATCTAGACCTGGTGGAAATATTTTTTCAGTCCCCAGAAAAGGAAAGAATGTTATAAAAATCTAAAACAAAATGCCAAAACGCTTTGCATTTTGTTTGGTTACCTGTGGTAGTTTTTCCAGATGGAATTAGGTTATGCCCATAGTTCCCACAAAAATAATCTGTGCGTGTGTGTGTGGTTTGCACACTTTCCTTCTATTTTACTCGTACCGCCCAGATACATGTCACTGAACTGGCATCTCTAAATTGCCATAAGGTTTGTGCCTGTGCTTGCCCAGTATTTCACTGGCACCATATCCACACTGCACCCCTATCATGTGCTGCCTGGGAGAGGCTGCAGGCTCCCCTACAGCGCTCTCCTGGATATGCAGTTGGAAGATGGGTTAACAGTTAGAGTTGAAGAACAAACATGAGAATTATTTGGAATGGGCTGACTCTGAAAAGGATGCTTGTTTGGAAGCATGGGGAGTGATTTAGCAGTGCTGACAGGTCTAGGAAGGCCTGACTGTCAGCCGTGGGTTGTGGCAGAAAATGTGTGAGATCTAGGGGGGAAATGCACAGGCCCACAGAGAAGAGAAAGTCAGGTTTACAGAATTTCTCGCTGAGCACTGAGAGTCGCCGCTCCTCGGACTTTCCCTGCGAAGGCTGTCATCGCTCATTAGCATAAACCAGAACAGCAGGGAGCTGAAAACCCCATGATGATTTCCAGCGACCCACCTTGTGCGAGAGTTACCGCCACACATCCTCATGTAAAACCAAGCTCATGGGAGTTTTACTTACACAAAAATGTATGAGAGGAAAAATGATTGATTCAGAGACACAACCAATGAGATTGGTTAGTCCTGCCTCCTCTAGTTGCTTGTACCCACCTCCTCTACAACCAATCAGATGTCTTGCTCTGGCCTCCTAGTTGCTTGCAGCCACCTCCTGTATAATCTGATTGGTTATCTTTCTGACCCATTCACTTTTCCTTCTGCTCTCATTAACGTTTTTGTGTAAGTAATACTCCCACCAGCTGAAAGCAAGAAGTAATCTGTTATTTTGTTAACATAAAATATTATCAGAATATTGCTATTCTGATTTATGATTGAGAGGATAAACCAAGAGCTCAAAGTGAATGATGACTCATGTCTTTTCCTGCGCCTCCCTGACATCCAAGCGTGGTCGTGTGTTTGGTTTACAGTTCACCAGAGCCAGGCATAGCGCACTGGAGAATGCCTAGTGCAGTTTCTGCCTGTCCAGACTGGTTTGCATCATTGTAGGGATGCCACTGTCATTCCAGTTTTCGCCGTTTCCCCTTGTAGACTTCCTGTAGATTCTTTTTCAATCAATTAGGTAGAAAGCAAGGTCAGAAAAGTACATGGTGTGATTAGTGTAAGCTTGCAGAGTGCAATTGTACTACCTGGACCCTTTGAATTAAAGAGGAAAAATCCATCTTTAATAAGAAGTTGAATCTGTTCTCCAGCAGTTCTTTCCCTGCAAGATGACGTTTTCTATGTCAGTATAACCTTATTCAGAGGCTAATATCACAGGCTCTCTGAAATCCTTAAGGGATGCCAAGCACTTCTGAGAGTGCTCGACCCATTATCTTTATAATGCATCAACAAGCTAATTCTGCCATGATTACTTCCCCTCTGATCTCTGGGTTCAGTTCTAGTGCATTTGAGAGAAGGGGAAAGGATCAGGAAGCGGGAATGAGGCCTGTTTCTGCTGCTGATTGGCTATCAGGTGAGGGGCGGGGCTTAGGGGGATAGCTGATATGGCAGGAGCTTGAGGCCCGGGCTCACTCCAGGGCAGATCTGGGGTTTCCTCAAGGGGGCACCTTTATCTGTACTGCTTTTATGTTGGTGCGTATCTAGCACATTCTTCCTTCCAATTTTGTTATACAGTTGGGTATTTCTGCTGGTGCAATTTAGGTTAAATGCCTCGCTCAAGATTGTAGCCACCAAGCCCTCTGAAGACTTGAATAGGTGCAAATCAGGTCCCCAATCAGGCACTGCAGATATCCCGGATATGGAGAGGGAGGTCCCTCTGAAAGGCATGAAATACACCCCTGGGGTTTTTTGGAAGTGCCACATTGTTCTGACTTGTCTTTATTAATAATTCTTCACTGAATTTGTCCAGAGTTGTTGATTGGAACATTTCAGAAATAAAACGTCTGCTCAGTCTGACAGCTTGGCTCCCTAAGGACACCGCAACCATCAACTGGTCTGACATTCAAGTATCTCTTTTAAAAATCTCCTTTTTTTCAAATAATTTCTGACTGCTGTTGGGGTTCTGCGCTGGTTAGTTTGCCACACAGGGGTGGAGCCGCGATGCTGAGCATGCCTGGAGATTGGTCCCCCTTTGCTATAACTCCACCCCTCTGTCCCTGTGTCACACACTGCCCCCTGACCAATCAGAGCAGCCAGATATCTGAACATCACGAGCTGATCTTTCTCCCTTTTTTTTTTTCGTCATGATGAACAGTTATTATTTTGTTCGTTAAGCTGAATAATTAATTGCCTTTTCAGACAGGCCCCTGTGAGGACGCCTCCCCCCCCCCCCCCCCAGGTCCTTCTCATGGGACTGCATGTTTAAGTGGCTTCAGAAGCGGTCAGCGCCCCCCAACCGCCCTATACTCAAGCCAGTCTGCAGCTGCATTCAGCGTTTCCTTTGCACGCCCCCTTTCCCCATATTATCCTTGGTCTGGCAGGATCTGGGTTATGCGAGATGCATTTTATATAAGCAGAAGCCCGGCACGGTGTTGCTCCTCCGTCTCGGAGATAATTGCCTTTTCATCTTCAGATCTGAATTAGCAGCCGCTGCCCTCATATGATTTTTATCCCGCACCAGGCTGTAACGCTACCGTGGATTTTCAGCCCTGCCTTCCTGCTCACTCTGTTAGCTCTTTCTTAGGACAACTTGGGAGATCTGAGGCAACTGCTTTTGATCTTAGAACTTCCAGTTTATACCGCAGATGCTTTCATCCAAAGAGATCTATAGTTGAAAACAGGGTTAGCCAGTCCCTGGTGCGATTGGGATAGCGATGAAATTACACTGGGATCTCAACCGGCAACATTCCGATCGAGTTTTATTTGTCCAATATATAGTTATACTCGCTACAGTGTGCAGTGAAATGCGTAAACAAATACTTTAAAAAATATATCTTGCAGACGTAGTGTCGTAACCCACTGAGCCACAAACCGCCCCCATTTTAGCCTTTGCTAGGTGACACATACACTTACAGCGTGTGACACTTTTGCTTCACTCTGTTACCTACGAGACGCGGCATGTTAGCATCGACGGGGTCGCCTGCTGTGGAGCTCAGCAGATAGCTAAGGTCACACAGGCAGGTCTAACTTGTTGGCGCTCTGTACTCGAGGCCCCAAAGCCAGCCTCCGCCCACCCCTCCAGCAGGACGCGAAAAACGCTCAGAACACATTAACACCAAGCCAGATGATTAAAATTTCATTCCGATGGAAAGTGGTTTTCAGACACCCTTAGGTAGATTATGGGGGAGCTGCGGTTTGACAGGAAGACCTCTGTGTCTGGTAAAAAATGATTAATGCATTTAATCAGTATTTTGAGGTTTTCCAAGTGACGTGGATCTGTGCACTTCAGCTTCATCAAAGATAGCTTTCCAGACTCAAAGACCTTGTTCAGACATATCCAGAGGTGGAGATCTCAGGTCTAAAGAGTACAGGTCCAGACCAAGATTTTAAAGTATAAAGAGTCAGTCATAGAGTACTCAACTGGTTGGTTAAAATAACATAAAGTCTGGATTTGTACTCTCTGGACCTGAAATCCCCACCTCTAGTCATATCTGGCTTAACTTGGAGAGCTGAGTCTAACAGCAGATCCCGCTGTCTTTGGCCATGCATTCTCCTCATGCTGACGTGTATGATGGGAGTGGAGCAGGACCTCCTCAAGCTGAAAACAGTACTGGCCAGACATCATCCAGCATCCAGTTGGTGCCAGACGACACCATCTCTGCAGGGGACCATATACTTAATGGGATTGTAATATCAGTGCTTTGGTCAACAGAGTGCAAAGTATTGACTTGCATAGAATAGAAATACAGGGAGGAGACAAAAGAGGAAATGATGGACTAAGTGTGTAGTAGCTGAAGTGTTATTGCGAACATGGTTACAAAGGCGAGACATATAAGGCTGAGTGGTCCAGTGTCTCGTTACACTCAGGTCAGGTTTAGACTGGAAGCTTTCGAAGGACTGTAGCCTTACTGGATGGGTGACCTTACTCCTTATAATGCGCTACTCGAAAGGTGACCTGCACTCTACCTGCTCAGGGCACCAAAGAGGTTGGGGGTGCAGGGCTTCCATTCAAACCCTGAGCAGAAGCTCCGATGGCATCCCATGATGCACCTCAACCAATGAGGCGCATTCCTGCGAGAGGAGGACCCCCGTGTCTGGCAAAGCCCTCACAGCCCCATCTTAGCTCCTCACATTGAACGTTCTGCCTTAACAGAACCCAGTGGCTCTCTATAATTAGCGTAGAACACTGAGACTCTCTGTTATTAGCACAGGGGGAGCGTGGTTAGACAGAGCACTGAGGTAAAAACAAACGCTCCCTATTAATAATAGAACAGCCTGCCTTAGCGTGTAAGAGATGGGAGCACCCGCCCCCCACCCCACCCTCCAGGTGGATGTGTGCATATGTGAGAGAAGATGAGAAGCAAAGTAACTGGTTGGTATATGTCCGCTGTAGCGGTAAGTTTACAGTAAGATTACAGTTAAGTTCATTGATACCAGGGGGACCATTGTGCTAACAGCAGCAAAAACATAGTGCAGAGATGAACATTCATATGCTGACAGACGCATAAGGGACAAAGACACTGTGTGCAAATGGAGGAAACGTAATGCAAACAGATTTAAAAAGTGCGTAGAACATACATCAGTGAAAAACAGAATGTGACACACAATTAAGTACTGTGGGCAAGTGTCATTTTGTTTCACTTCATTTGATTTTTTTTTTTTCCCTCCCACTGCTTGCTGACGTAGGTCAAGGGTCAACGGTAATAACCCTCTGCACCTCATTTAAAGAATTCGTTTTAAAAAATCCTTTGCAGATTAAGTTAAGTCGCCCGACGACTCGGTCACCTTTATCACTTTTGTGAAGTTTTCATGCATTCTTTCCGCCTTGTATAAAACAAAGGCCCGGAGGTGGACCTTCCATCTGTTTTCCCTCGTCCCGCTCGTGCAAAAGAAACCTCATTCCTCCGCCGGTCTGTCGCATTTCCTGCGGTGCGGCGCAGCATTGCCTCGTCTTTCTCGAGGTGCTCCGTGGGCTCGGGCTTGCGTGTCTTCGCTCTCGACTGGGAAACGGTTATAGTGTGTCATGTATTTTTAACGTACCTCCTGGATAAGGATGGTGTCTTTCTAAAAACCGCGGCGCTGGTCTCTGCTGGCTGGTGTGTAAAGCGGTATTTTTAACTCCGTTCCTTTTTGTTCGAGCCCCCTAGTCATGGAGCTGTTGGATCTGTCTGTTCCTCCGTGTTTCTCCGCATGCTTATATCCACTGTTTACGGCGCCCTTAGTGCTCACATGACGCCAAACACAGCCGCAGCTTAGGACAGAGACCGTGTTGGGCATTTCAGTTCCGGAGGCTACAAATCCAGGCCAATATTTTGTGTCTACCAATCAATTTCTGTGACTGTGACTCTTTATGCTCAACGGGTTGGTAGAAACAAAATCCTGGTCTGGATTTGTAGTTTCTGGAACTGAAATGTCCAGTACTTGGGGAGGAGATGGGTAGGTGGCCACCGTCCCCATCATATGTGCCTGGGGGTCACTCTCATGTGCAGGGAAATGCAGGACCCTCGTCATTTGAAAGCCCTCCCTGTCCCTGTTTGTCCAGCGCGTACAGGGTCTGTTATTGTTTGAAGAGGCAAGTGCTTCTCTGTTAATCGATACTTCATCTTCTCTACTTCAGGTGGTGCTTAGACATTTAAGCCTTGATAAGAATTTAATAACCGCATGAAACCGTTGATGATTATGCCACAGGTGGCAGGAATTAATGGAAAAGAATTCATTTTTGGATTAGACACTATTTGAGTAGAGCAGAAAATGTGAAGAGGTTTGGGAAAGCGTGCGATTTCAGAGGAGCAGATTGCTGAATTCGCCGCAGCTTGTCATTAACTGGATTTCATTAAGGATATTAGGACTCAGTCACGCGGCTGACAGCGTCAGAAGGAGCCAAAATTTAATTGTTTTGACATCTGGGATGGCAAAGGGGCTGTTCAAAGAGCCCATTCAGAGAACTTGCAGCTGTAGGACTTTGCCTGCTGTAAGGGGCTTTAATATGAGGTATTGTGTTAAAAGAACTGGTTCTCCGGGTCCGTTAAGCATCCGCTCGCAGGATGAGGCGTGATGGCAGGCTCTGCATCAAGCCTTTCGTCTCCCAGTCCGCCCACCCCTTCTCCCCTTTCCCAATGGATGGTGTCTTCCTGTGGTTTCCTTGGAGACATGTTTTGGTGCACCCCCAACTCCCCATCCGAAAGGAGCCACCAGCTGTGTCCCATCCTACCGCCTCCCCACCCCGACCTTGGCATCTTCCTGTCCCGGTGCCCCTGTTTCACAGTCTGGGCCACTCGGCAGTAACATTTTGCGTGAGATGCGTATATGTGCCTCTTGGGGGGGGGGGGATTATTTTCTGGAACGTCTCATTTCTCAAGAAAATTAATAATAATGATGTATAACTTATGTCTAATATGGCCCTTTCCCACTGATAGATGTGCCTGGTTTCCACAGCACCTGTGCCGCAGACACACCCTGGCACCCGGAGAGACTATCGCCATAGTTACCTCTCAGTCCAGGCTCGCCTTGGCTTGTTTGCCCATAAATAGAGAATTGCATGCTGGCCAGTCAGCACGTCGGTGGGATTTTCTCCTGAAAGGTGCTCGTGAGAAAGTATCTCTGGAACCATGTAAAGACCTCAAGGGACCATCCTCTTCCCTTTGGCCTCTGCTGGATGATAATTGTACTTTTTCACATTATAAGCACAACACCATCTCCCTAAAGACCTGACCTAAATAATCAGTGATGCCTGATCAGAGGTGGCTCCCCCCACTTAATGTTAAAGGCTTCTGTATTCTGGTTCCCCTGATTTAATGACCAGCTGTTGGAAGGTTCTGGGAATAATTGGGGTAAAATGTTGCCCATTACAGGTAGATAAAGAGCTCTGTATGTTTGCAAACATTTCCTGAAGCTGTGCTTCAGCCTAACTGTTTCTTTTGCTGCCTTACTCGTTTTGCTTGTGCCCAGCCGTGTCGGTTCTGCCTGTTGGCCGGTCCTGTTGGGCCCGCTCAGGGTCAGGAGCCTCACTGCCGTGTTCTTTGCTTGGTCCTTGCAGAGTGCGGCATGGACGGCATGCAGCAAACCCTGCACCAGTCCATCTTTCTGTCGGCCATGACGGCCCACCCCGGCCGTGAGCTGCCCCTGTGCTGGGAGCAGCACTGCAAGCTGCTGCCGGGGGTGGTGGGGGTGCCGGCTAGCCGTGTGGCCCTCTGGACTGTGGATGAGGTAAGTGTACTACCCACCCATCCCCCCTCGCACAGTGTCTGCGTGGACTCTTCCATTTTATACAGTGGTCAGCATGCACACTGGGAAAATGGCACAAGATACATCATAATGAATTATAATGGTCAGTGTAAGAATTAAGGATGTTTTGTATTGCATTATAAAGGTATAGTGTATTGTAGATGAGAGCTGTATAAAGTGCATAATAAACATGACTATGTGTTATGCCTTATAAAGTTATAGCCATGTTTATAATGCTTTATGAATGGACTATAATGCATTATACATGGCTGCTTTACATAAAGTGTTACCAATTTATTTATGGCAAACAAAATCATTTATTCAGATGTTGTGTAATGCTGAAGTCCCAGAGATATAGGGAGATTCTCAGAGTGCTGTGTTTGGGTCTAAAAATAGCCATTCGAGCGTTGCCGTGGTTTCTGGGAACGGATCAGCCATCCCATGGGTTTGGCTGTAAATAGCTTGTTGTGCTCCGTCGGCTTACGGACCTTTTCCTCTCCTGACGGTCTTGATCCGTTCCTGGAAGGAAGTGCGGGTGCTGATAGTTCTCAGTGTCGGCGCTAAGGGCCCCCGTGGCAGACGGGGCTGCTCTGACCGCAGGGCGGCACCAGCGGCTGTGCTTTTTCCCAGGACGCCGTTTGTGGCCTTAACAGTGGGCAGTGGTGTATGGGGAGGGGCTCGATG
This sequence comes from Pollimyrus isidori, assembly GCA_019775955.2. Taxonomy (NCBI): domain Eukaryota; kingdom Metazoa; phylum Chordata; class Actinopteri; order Osteoglossiformes; family Mormyridae; genus Pollimyrus; species Pollimyrus isidori. Next base: position 656,984 of record JABFDZ020000107.1, read on the forward strand.
CTCCTAAGTGATTAACTCAGCACTGTCTGTCCCCAATAAACCCGTCACCGCGTGCGGTTTGCGTCAGGGGTCCATCATGTCTGCCGCTGATGCGCCCTGCGATAGTCGCCCCACGCCCACGCCGCTCTGCCCCCGGTGGGTGGCGCCGAGGGGGGGGGGGGCACTGCATATGAAGGCATTATCTCACTGCTGGGAGAGTATATATATGGGCCTGAAGGCAGCTCAGGGCCCCCCAGAGCGGTGCACTCAAACTGTGAGCCATAATTCAACCTTAAGGGAGCCTGACGGAAAAGCAGGCAAGCTTGAAAGAAGCAGTAAATTAGCCTGCAGTTAACAGGGGTGCATGTCGTAAATTGCGGAAGCGATGATGCCTGACAAGTGCGCGGGTCAAGAATAGTCATCAGCTGGAATCTCGAGCCCAGTAAACATCGTTATTTTTTAGTAACTGATGCACGGATTCCTACTAGTAGCTGGTGGCTGCAGCCATGTATAACCACAGGTAGGTGGCGCTATGCTGGTAAGTGAGACTTTATATCTCCAGTGCCCCTGCGTTCCGTTTTAGATGGTGCATACGGTATGTGGTACCATCCTCGTTTATTATTTTTCGTCGCCCCAAG
>JABFDZ020000107.1:657683-672382 GCA_019775955.2 Pollimyrus isidori
GAGTCCAGTCACAGACACTTCCACTCTTCCTCGCTACCTGTGGGGGTCAAGTCACTCTGTGTAGGTTGGGTGGGGCCTCACGCGGATGTCGTTCTTGGCTAATCCCCTCTGCGCTGGGTGACGATTGGGAGGTCAAGTCATTCTGTGGATGCGTGTGGCTCCGCCCACGCATGAGGATGGAGGCCGTGCTGGCGTGACGTCAGCAGAAGGGGTGGGGATTCCGATTCCAACATGAAGCGGAAATCTGCCGAGCTAGCAAATTTAGCCGAGGACTAAGAAAAAGGCTTTTTTTTTGGCTTCTTGCGGGATGTGCAGATCAGGCTGGATATGACTGTATTGATGTGCAAGGGGGACATTTTTGTAATCCATGTAGTAAGGTAGCTACATCAGTAAGGCTTCGTTTCATGTGGGTCGGTCCTGCCGACTCGTCGGTGATCTCGTACGGATGAACCGCCTTGTTCCGGAGTGTGTGAGGTGTGGGGGGCGGGGGGGGAATCATCACGGCCATGCTGTCCTGGCGGCAGGGTCCTATAATTACCCGACATTGCATGCTGGGTCCAGGATGAATAATGCGTGGAGGCTGCGAGGCGCGGCCGACTGTGGCGTTTAACACGTCGCAGCGGAGGAACCCGCCGCGGTAAACGGGTGGCGGTTTGTAGCGGTTACTGCAGCACTGCCCGCGGCCAAGCCTTAAGGGGTCCCTCGCCTCCTGCTGAATGACGGTGGTCGCTTGGCATGCGAGGGACAGTTATTAATAATCACGCTATTAATGCCTCGGAACGATGCGCTTCTTGCGTGTCTGTGTGCCGGGTCGCCCCGCTTTGGATAACGTTTCCGGCTAGATGAGATTAGGGATTCTGTAATTAAGGACTATCCTCAGTGACGGTGTCCTGGCCTGACGGCCTTAGGGTCACACTGAGAGCTCCTGGTGATGACTGAGCTCCATGCAGGAACATGCCACCCAGCGGCATGCTGGGAAGGAGAAGAGGACCTTGTTGGAGCTCGTGTCTTCGCCATATCGTTCGTATATACCGATGAGCAGTAGCCACCCGGCCGGACGTGCCTCAGCGAAGCACAGAATACAGAATGACATGCCGTCGCGCCTCCGGATTGCAGTGCCCTGCCTCCGCTGTCCATTCTGTCTCAAAGGGTCACGCTTACTCGGAGTTTATGAGGGCCACTGTAAAGTATCTTGTAACTCTATATCAGCGTTTCCCAATCCGCTTCTCAGGGGCCCACAGAGAGTCCTTGTTTTTGCTCCCTCCTGTCTGGCAGGGAGCTAAGAGGGAGCAAAAACATGGACCGACTGTGGCTCTCTGGACCGGATTGGGAAACGCTGCTCTATATGTAAATATGAATCTGCAATTGGCTTGAGTGCATGGACTGTAATCACATCTGCACTGTGACATTAGCTGTAGGGATGTTCGGCAGTCAATCCCATTGTACAGTTACTGACGGTCGTGAAGTCCGATTCGTTTAGCCTTTCCTGTGTTTTCTGAAGTTCCATCTGATTTCTTGTTCTTTTGTTTTGAGTCAGTGTTGGTGGCAGAACCCAGAAATCACCATGGATACATGAGTCTGCTAAATAAACAGCAAGCAGCAATTATGGCTGCTTATGATCAATGCAAAGATTCCGTGAGGGAGATGAAGCCGCTGACTGTCTGTCACACCCAGGGTCTCCTTGGGATGACCTGCCCTCACGACTGGGACACTGGCCTCTCAGTTGGTGGCTTTCCATCTTGATCATGGGGCCCCTTGGGAGTCAGTCTGTACCCTGGCTGCCGATAGGATCTGGGTGTTTTCCTGCTTAAGCTACAAACTGCCGCTATGAGGTTGGGAGTCCTGGCCTCCTGTGCTCCTATCGCCAGGTCCTTCCCCACCCTGTTACCTTCCCGTCCACATCCCCGCAGGTGCTCGCATCAGTTCCTTCACGTGGATAAGGGCAGGAGTCCCACCTCTCTGCCTACATGGTTGCTTATCCCCATTCCATAAATGCAAGCAGATCAGTCGCACCTCATGATTTTCTAACACAGTGTTTCCCAATCTGGTCCTCAGGGACCCACAGTCAGCCCATGTTTTAGCTCCCTCCCAGCTCCCAGGGGAGCAAAATTGTTGACTGTGTGTGGGTCCCTGCGGACCGGATTGCGAAACACTGCTGTAACACATTATACTCTCTCCACCTGTCATTGCTGGTTTCTCAACTGAGTGCCTCTCCACACATTCACGCATGGTTAGAAGCCCCCCTCGCTCAGGGTCCTCTGGAGTCCAAATGCAGGGGACAGCATGGGGCTCCATGTCTCGGCCCAGTATCCCAGTAACACCCCGTCAGTATGTCAGCTGTCAGGAGCAACCGCATGGTACATGAGGGCTCAAAGGCTCCTAATGGGCCCGTTTTCTTTGCGGGCCGATTCTTGGAATGACAGATGAGGGTTATTTCTTGTGTTGAGCAGTTTATTTTTTTTATTTTTTTTGCTACTATGAAGGTGATGAATTAGGAAACGGGCTCTAGGTGACTCAGGATGTAAGCGAGACTGATTTAGGAGCCATATGGGAATTCTCTTTCTTTGATATTTTCTGTAGTTTAATATTATGCTGGTACCAAAGCTTTGCTTACAATTTGAAGGCAGATGCTGTTATTGGGGGTGACGGCGGTTCTGTTTGGACCCAAGCTTGCACAGATGGCACATCGGAACCCTAAGTGCTTGGCTGTCCTCGGGCCAGGCAGTGCCGTGAAAGGGCTGTTTGTTTTTGTGTGTGTGTGTGTGTGTGTATTCATGCATGTATGTGTTTTTGTAATTATTACATTATGGGGACCAGATTACCCCACAATGTGATTAAAATTCAGTTTTTTTTTGTTTTTTTTACATTGTCGGAACGTGTTTTTTAGTCCCTACAGGGGAGAACTTTTAATTTTACAAATTAAAGTATGTGAGTTGTACCCAAGCCATATCTGCACTGACATGGTCCTGGTTATTTGTAGTAAAACGCATTGCAGTGTATCAATGCATTCCCAATAAATCTGAACTTGAAAATTTCCAACCATCTACTTAAAAAAAACTGCTGTAGAACAGTTGAACAGAATGGAATCGCAATGCAAGTTTTGCGCAAGCAACCGCCACTGGTGTTTGACGCTAGCATAAGATGGCGGTTCTCACAGACGTCACACAGAAATGAACACACAGTACAATAAGAAATGCACATAATTAATCCTGATGTGCACCGTAAATCTTCCATTTTACGTCATCGTCGCTCTCCAAGCCGAGCGATGCCTTTACTGACCCGGCCGTTCCGCAGTGGAGAACTAAAGTGAGCCGGAACCGCGCTGTAGCTAGTCGCTCTTCCTGGTAAGGCTTGGTTCCTCTATGCCAGTGGTAACGTGGCAATGGACACTTAATCTGTGTGTGTGTCTGTGTGTCCATAGGTGGCCAACTTCATCCACTCGCTCCCGGGGTGCGAGGAGCCGTCCAAGCAGTTCCAAGGCGAGGTGAGCACGCACCGTAGCAAGGCCGGGGGGGGGTGGGCCATCTCCACTTTAGGCGAGCTAACGAGTTTTAACTCTCCCCTATCTTCAGAATGCAGACCCTCATTAAGTACAGCTGAAAAAGCCCAGTCTTTTCTGCTGTGTGCTTTTGCATGTGTCAGCAGTGGACGGTGGGGGGGGGGGTAAGCGCCTTTATCCGCAGCTCGACGACATTTCCGAGATGGTGGATTTATACATCGACAGGATTCTCCCGCAGACCTCGCTAGCGTTTCTGTTAGCGGATGTTACCAGCTGTAATGTGGGCTATTCGTGTCATAAGATTTTTTTAGGTTAATTTAGGCTCACTATAGAAAGAAAGATTAGGCAACAGATGAAAGCATTAATGAGTGACACACTATTGAGATACAATATATTTTATATATTTAGTACATTTGGCATTATTACAGGCAGTAAGCATATGGTTGTGTGCCCTGTGATGCCCAGGCTTGTAAGGTCAGATAAGTAAATGTTTTGTAGTATAGGTGACACTTTTCATTAACTTCACCTTCATAATAACTTTATAATGCATTCGTAGGACATTCATATGAAGCATGTAAATATACTTTAACATTCTAATATATTTACCAGCTGTATTATACATTAACATACATTGGGATTTTAGGATTTTAAGGTGTACTCGCATGCTGCTTATGAATGTTCTATGAATGCATTATGAAGGTGCACTGAATGTTCTATGAATGCATTATGAAGGTGCAGTTTATGTAAACCATTACCGTAGTATATGCGAGTCGAGATCCAGGCTTGATTGTGATCCATGGTCTTTTTTTTTTACAGCAGATAGACGGCAAAGCCTTTCTGCTGCTTACACAGCGTGACATCGTGAAGATCATGAGCGTGAAGCTGGGCCCAGCTCTCAAGATCTACAACTCCATCCTGATGTTCAAGCACGCGGAGGAGGCTCAGTCTGGGGGTCATGACGCCAGTACGTGAAACCAAACCTGACCCAGTCTGCAGTGCCACAGGGATTGGACCAAACAACTACCTGAGGCTTCCTTCAGAAGACTCCCATTTCTTATATAGAGCCATGTTCCTGATCTGCTACCCTTTTTATACCCACACAGGACTTCAGAAGTGACAATCACTAAACACAAGGTGTCAGTTTGCGGTGGTCAGACTCACTGCCCAGTCAAGGTGCTATCTGTATTCGAGACCCGACAGGTAAAACTGTACTGCTGTTAATATAATTGTACAAGACTGTCTACTGAAGTTGAATTTTGAGATGCCAGAATTTGTTGTGCTGTCTAGTTTCATTGCATTCTATTTTCTATAAATGTTATAATATATAATTTAATTGTACCTATGGAGTCAGACCTATTTATTGTGAAATAGCATTGAGTTTGGGAGGTAAATTAATATATAATTCAAGATTATATGCCAAATGGTTTATGTTTTAAATTGTGGCAATTTTATAATATACACCTTAAGAAATTATTTTTTAAAAGTTAATGTCATTTGGATAGATGAAATTGTACTTGGTCCATTTTGAGGAAAATTCAATTGAATCGCTATTGAAATATGACAGTTCTTTTCATATTTAACATTAGCCTTTTTATTTAATTGTACTTCATTTCTAAGTCTAGAACAGGCTAATAATCATAAAAAAAATCTTTTTACAGATAGAGAAATAAGTCTTTTTGAATATGTAAGACAACCATTAAGGACATAATTTGTATCATTTGTTTGAGAGAGCAGGGATCTTGCATGGCCTTTGCTAGTGTGTAGGCTCTTGTACTGGGTGAAATCCTGGCATTCTCCAGTGCTGGTCCTCATGACTCTCCGCGTTTGCTGACCTCTGTCCCAGCTTAATGATCCAGCTGTCGACTGCAGCGTGGAAACGCACGAATAACCCGCTTCATTTGGGAAATCAACGTCGTTTCAAATCTTGTGCAGCTGAATTCATGTAACTCAAATGATCTAAAAAGCTTTGTGTTTTAATTGTTGCTCCATAAAATTAATTATTTGTACTCCATTAACTGAGGAGAGCGCTTGCGTTTGTGCTAATAAAATGCCCCGTGTTCCCTTTAGTCTGCCATTAACAGAATTAATTTGGGTTAAATTTAGTTTAAATTAATGAAGCCTTTAGTTACTTATTTCTTGACTATAGAAGAACGTACAACTGAAAACCATCATGTAATGAGCCCTATATAATCATTCGGACTAATTAATTAAAATAGCTTGATTGAGGCTAATAAATTGAAAGATCAGCTACAATTAAGCCCAACAGTGGACTGCCAAAAGCAGATCTGGATTGTGTTGCAAGGTTGCAATCTGAGCTACAATTATCAGTGCTGAATATTATTTTTTTTATTTTAATGACAGCTGAACCTTAGAACTGTCCTTCGGGAATGTTTATGTTAAAGGTCACAGGTTGTTATTTTTTTGTAGGGTCACGTTTAACCTCTTCTTTAAAGATGAGATAATCCACCGCTTCCTCCCAAATTTGCTTACCTGTCTAGTACCACAGATGATGGTGTAAATGCTTCTTCATTTGAGTTTAGAGATTATATCTGAGCACATCATGGGATCCCTTTAAAAGCCAGAAGGACTGTACATATTTGTGATGCTTTCCTTTGCAGCCAGTGAATTTCCCTTTGTCCTGTTCCTTCATTGGAATCTTGATCTTAACTAAATAAACCAGAGGAGTGTGTCCTCCTGTTTCTTTCGTGGTAGTATTCCTGTCCTGTGTGACTTTCTGTTCAACGGTATTTAAGCATGTGATGTCGGTGGGATTTGAACAAATCTTCTCTTACCGAATGGATTTCAGATTGCACACATAAAGCCGTATTTGAAGCACTTTGGAGTGTTGCCCACCTTAAAAAAAGATACTCCCACATTAAAAAGGTTAGTTCCACCTTAAAAAGGATGTGCCCACCATGAAATGGTTACTCTTACCTTAAAAAAGGTTATTTCCACATTAAAAAAAAAGATACTCCCACATCGAGAAGGTTACCCCCACCTGGAAATTTTGGCCTAATTTTTCAAGGTATGAGAAGTGGTCCTTCCAAAGGAATTAAAATCATAGTCTGTTGCCGTTAATGGGTGGATCGTCTTGTGGATACATTGCTTTGATCCTGCACTGCTTCTCAGGATTTCACCTACGGGAAATGTTCTAGTGTTTGTAGATGTGAACACGGTTGCAGGATCCCTGCCGATGCAGCGCGTGTAGCTGGCTGGGCAGATTAATAAGTGTCTCTTCTGTTCTAACACCCTTGAGACTGAGCTGTAATGCATTCTAAAGGTTCTGATGTACAATGAATGAAATACAAATTCTTTGACTTTTGTTCTCTAATCTCTCTATATATTTCTATATCTGATATTTTCTTGGTGCAAATCAGGGGTTATTGAGGGGAAACTACTAACAGTTGGCTGTTGATCTTTTTTTTCTGTATTTACTAAAATTGGATTCAGGTCGGAATCCCACACAGTAAAATTGTTGGTATAAAATGCATATTATTCTGTGATTTTAAATTTTCTGTTCTTTGTTCTTTTCTGCCCTATTCTGTTTTGTTCTTTTTCTGTGCTCTTTTGCTGAGGTTAGTCTTGAATTTTTGCACACTTTCTGTTAATTGTGTTCTTTCCACGTCTGTTCGCAAGTTGTCTACCACTCTAGCGAGACAGAATCAGACAAGTGAGATGCAATGTCTTGTGTCTTTGTGCCGTTTTCGTCGTGTTTCTTCGTGCCAGTTCGCTTGGCAGTGAACAGCCGATAGATTTCAATGGATGGAGCAACTTGGTCTATCCTTAATGCGGTCGCTAAAAAATGCAAATGACATGCATGTTACAGGCATTCAAATGGTCATATTAATAGTATCTTCTGGAAAATGTCATTGGCCCCTTCATGGGCCCCTTGTTTCCAGGGGGCCCTGGCGGCCGCCTACCCCTGCCTCATGGTGTGTCCACCCTCAAGCGGACAGCACACGGTACGAAGATCCCTTGGATTCATGTTACTGTCCCCTGGAGGGAATGTAACGCTGGGTGGCAGTCAGGACTCTCTTCCTGGTATATACGAAACAAAGCCTTTAAGCCTTTATAAACAGGATCCTGTTTACAAACACGCAGCTCTTCTGCCATCAAGACCTGGTTCCAAAAGTTGTTGCCTTCAAGCAGGCGACGCAGAAGTAGGCCTACTACAGAAACAATATTGGAGCGAACATGGCCAGCGTGCTTGTTTCTTTTTATCTAAGGTGTATTAGCACAAGTAGATGTCTGTCAATCCAGAATGCTATTGTTTCCATTGTTGTGGCAATGATACCAGTATTGCAGGAATGAAAATATTACCCTGTTACACTATTTAAGTAAACCTACATAAAAGCGTTCTCATTCAGCTGCAACATCTGGATAATGTGACGGCTCACCTGCTATAAATTCTCCCGGCGTTATTTCCGACATAAACAGACATGTCCCTCCCTTCCCCCAGCAGAATACTGTCAAATGCCGTTCAGCGGGGACCCTTATTGCAGATTAAGCTCTGGGAGATGCCTGCATTCCCTGTAGTTGCTGCTAAGACCATTTCTGTGCATCTCAGGGTGTTTCGCTGGAGTGAAATATTTAACAAGCTGCCTTGAAGAGTGTTCGCGGCAATTTGTCAGAATTATACCGACAAAATTTTGACAGGCTGTGCAAGTTTTCTCAGTTGCGCTTTTAATTAAAGTTTTAATCGTTAACCTAATACCATGCATTACTGCAGACTATAGCATCTTAGCCATCGATTCGCTGTATTTACTGACGTTGGAGTTTTGGAGAGATTTGGTGGGTGGCTTGTGCTACACAGTTAGGTACCTCTTCCTGGTCTGTTTGAATTGTTCATGCTGTCTAGCTCCATTGTTGATGGCTGAAATGTGCCCTGGAGTTTTAACACCTGCACCGTGACAATTTCAAACAATATTTCTCTTGCTTTAGGCTATAATGAACATGTAAGCTTAAACGTGGGTCGGCAGCGGGAGTATTATTAAAGAGGCAATTATTCACATCCTTCGGCAATTTCGCCATGCCACTGCTGTGGTATCATAGCAACAACAGTCGAGATGTAGGGTAACATCAGCAATACCCCCATCACCCCCGGCTGGCAGCAGCATAACGGCTCGGCGCGCTGACCTGTGACAGACGCTCCGGGAGGAGAGAGCGGGCAGGCGCGCGAATGCATGCGGAGACGCTCCAGCGCGGAGATGCTGCACCTTCACCGGAAACTATGAAGAAATTGTTTCAACACCAAAAGGACTAATATGGACTAAAGTGCTGTTTTTTCCCCATCGTGGACTGACTTGCCTCTGCAGGAACAGCGGAAGTTTATCTTTTATATATTTCGTCAAACCCAGGAATGACTGTTTTCTCTTCAGCGATAGTTTCTGTTTTATACCGTGGTAAGTCCTTGTTTATTATATTCGTTGCTATATATCATTTGAATGGGCTGTGGTATGATAAGATGCATGCATTATTATGTTTTATTATTTAAAACTATTATTGGCTTGCAGAATTTGCAATCTGCAATTACTGATATGATACTTGGGTTTTTTGAGTAAATATTACCTCTTTAGATAAACACTTCGTCGGAAAAATGAGCTTTTTCAACATGCCTATAATTATAAGAAATATTTCATATAGAGAGGTACAGTGTGAATCTTTGGGGATTACATTGACCCCCAAGCATTATATTTGCCGCTTGTCATATTTTATAATGCCCTTTACAATTTTCTTGTTGTAAATATGAATTTAGCACTTACTCCCGCTGTAATCATTTAACCTCGGTCTACTGTAGCACTTACTGAACCCCGAATACTCGCCCAAGCGGAAAAGAGGGCCATTATAACTGCGCATGCATTGTGTACGCTGATAAATTCATTACAATATGTCACATCACATTTTCACTGCTATGTCACTATCCCTATAGTAACCCTAGTAACGAGAATTCTTTTAATGCCCCTCTGTAAGGTACAATGAATAATTTCCAACAATTAACATAATTATGATTATCTCAATCTTACCTGGTATCCGTAATAGTTAAACTACCGTAATAGTTAATACAATCGTCATCGTGATCCTATCATTTTTGGGTTTAAATAGCATGTTTTGCATGTTCCAGGTGAGACAGGTCGTTCCTTATTGTCCGAAAAGCATTATTGTTTAACTGTATTATAAAATGATTATGCGCATTATTATTGCTAAACTAGTCTGCGTATGCTGAACTAGCCTTCTGTTATAAGGTGGTTTATAGTTATGTGTTAAGAATTCGCCAACTTAAACACCTGACAAGCTGACGTGGAGCAAGTTATAATTCTTGGCCGGGAACATTTTGGTACTTCTGTAACGTTATCTGTGGGTACTGTTGTGCTAGTTAAAAGTCTAACACCGACGATTTTGGCTTTTTAGTGAAAAGTGGCTACACTACGAAAGAGCGGGAAAGAGCCATATTTTATATTTTTTCTTCTTTAAATCGTAAATGAAATCACAAAGTAACATAAAATATAATCGGGTGTCAACCACGTGTGTTTTCAATGTATAACTAAACCAAACACTGTTGTAACTTGTTTAAAATTGTCTATACATAATTTACAAAGTGTTAAAACCGAATTAATAACCTAATAAACTAGCCTTAATGTAAAGTGGCACCCGTTCTCATAATTTCCAGAGTAATATAACATTTAACTCTTGACCTCGGAGCTACGAGACATCGCTCACTCTAAAATGACACCAAAATGGGTCCGGAGCCGAGGAGTTTCTCCCCGGTAGCGGGGTTTCTGCCGGCTCCCACCTGGCCGTCAAACCCTCCCCCTGCCTCCTTGTCTAATTAAAAGCTTCGCAGACTGACAAGTGGGGTCAGCGTGCTTGTGCGCACAGCCACCCATTATTCGATTTGTATTTGCAGTGTATCTCTGTCATCGCGATATTGGAATTATTGTAATGACGGTATAATAACAATACTGTACTCAAACCCTGAGAGAATTTCATTGCGAATGATGTCAAAAAGTAATGTCTGGTGAAAGAACATAATAAAGCCGGTTCCTGGGGGGTTCTCGGAATATTTCGAGATTCCTGTGGTTTCCCACGGCGTTTTGCCGTTGCGCGTCTCTTCGGACCTCCCCGGTTTTCCTTTAAAAGGTTTGTCTTTAAATAGCACCTGTGAGCAGCTCTGTACATTTCTAAGGGAAAATGGTGCTGGTACTCCTCATATCTGGGCTCCTCTGTCTTGGTCAGGAGGCTGCTCTCTGTCGACCAGGGATTGCAATGCTTATCTGCGCTGGACCAGGTGGGTCCCCCCCTCCCCCCCAAGGAGACTGACTTTGTGTGTGTGTGTGTCTCTGAGATTGTGTTTCTGGAACTCTGTCAGAAGTGCCCTGTTAGACGTGGTCACATGGGCAGAATGTGAGGAGACCACTATCTGCTTTGTTCTGGGTGCTGTATGTCAGCTTTGTCCGGCATGTGAAGCTCACTGTGGAAAATCATACAGCAATAAAAAATTCCTTAATTGGAAGAGTTTATATTTAATCAAGATGAAACGGTGTAGTATAAATGCAATTCCGTCCTAAATCGGCCTTGGGAAATGTACCTCAGGTGTCTCGATGGCCCACAAGAGGAGATCATCACTTCAGGGTGCATCGTCTGTAGGGTACGGCTCAATGCAACCATAAAGGCAGACGCCCTCCTTAAGAAGAGTGACCCCAAGCATCAAAAGGATACTGGTGCAGACTGGCATCCTCCTGCTGATGCTTGGAGATGCTCTAGTGGTCCAAATCGTCCCTCGCTTGGGTGCATTCGTCTGATTTCTTCATTTACAATTTGATAAGTCGTGTAGCTAATGAACAGTGGTTTGCTTTTGCTTAGAATAAATCGAGACTATCTGCAGAGGTGAACCCAGAGGAACAGGAGAGATGCAGAGATGCTTGTTTTGGGGTCGCTTGATTTATTATACGATTTATTAATGACTTAATAGGTGTGTGATGCGCTGCCACGAACCGTGGAGGGTCTCTGAAGAATATCGACCACGATCTCGCAAACGAAGGGTAAATAATTCAGTCCGACTGAAGAGGGTTGGGTGAGAGCTTGGTGTAACAGTTTATACATCTCCTTCCATGTGGAACGACTAAAAACGTCAACCCCTTCCCACAAACGAAGGTTCTCAGCTGAAATTCTGTAAGCCTTTCTCAGAGGAGGCCTCTGCTGGATTTCAATAATGATTAAACAAACTGCAGGTGTGCTGTGCAGCGTTTGTGTCATATATATGATGCCAGGTGGTACGGCTGTGAGGTCTGAAGACAGTCCTTCACGGCTTCATAATCACAGGCTGGGGCATCCTGGTCTTTGATAAGTGCGGGGGAAGCGAGGAGGAAGAAGTCAGCTGGACTGTATCCTTTCTGTCTAAGCTCTCATCAAGTTATGCCTGTCAGCTGCCGGGAGGCGCCGGTGCACCGCGCCGTGTGTCTCTCCCATTGGCTCCCCGTGTTCTCGCTTTTTTCCTTGAATTATGTGTGGAAGAGCCTCCCCTCTGCGAGATGTCAGCGCCTTTCTGACGCCAGCTGCCTGACAGGCGTGTGCTTATCGTCTTCATTCTGCGCTACCTCGCCGTGTCGCTGTTTCATGCAATTAGCGTGCCTTTGAATTCGGTGGGCAGCTTCTTCATTATTTGTGTTTATGTCACCGTTATGTAAGCGTTATGAAATGCAGCGATGATTACTGAGCCAGCTCTTAGGTGTTCTAGGTAAATGTTAGGTTCAGTTAAACGGTACGGCTGAAACAACACTGAGTGAGTGTAAAGCCTCACTCTAGCTATAAATAGGTACCATATAAAAGCTTCTTCTCCTACAAAGGATGTGTAATTCCTGGTGGCCTTTTTTAATGCAGCACCTTCTGAATGTGGCGTTAAGCCTGCGAAACATCAGGCTCACTGACTCTGGTGGGAGAAGCCATGAAATGGCCATCTACCCTCAGCCGAATCACGTTCCTTTGAGATTCAACATTTCATCACGAATGACTGAGAGATTCGACTCTTCTGGGAGAAGGGTCTTCTTTATTGATCATCACAGCACTGTTGAGATATTTTCATGAGTGAGACGTTCGTTTTGCTGAAGGCTGTTTGGGGCATTTCTGAGGACACTGTTTCCACATCCAAGGTCAACAAGGCGCGTTTTGAGCCAACTTCAAATCTTTACATGCATTCACGGAAAAAGACACTCCCGCCATGCGCTGACATGAAAGTTGACCGTCGTTTCCTTTATTACAATTATTCAAGACTGAAACTGAGAAATTTGACCGTCGAGGTAGGGCCACACCAAACCACGCACAACATATAATGTGTGTAACAATGTGTTACAAGTCGACCCCCTCTGGGATTCACACACTTTCTTCTCACCAAGAATTTCTTTAAATAGGTGGCATCCCTTGTGTCCTCTGCTGCTTGGAACAGGTTCCTCACTCCTTTGCAGTTCTGACCTGGATGGATGGTTGGAGCTGCAGCCATTATTCACCAATCCAACAATTGCTAATCCAGGGATCCCCAATTCCAGTTCTGGTGGGCCATGATCCGACATCCATCCATTTTCTAAACCGCTTATCTGTACTGGGTTGCGGGGGGTCCGGCCAGCCCATTGCAGGGCACACTCACACACCAGTCACTCACACTACGGGCAATTTGGCAACTCCAATCAGCCTCAGCATGTTTTTGGACTGTGGGGGGAAACCAGAGTATCCGGAGGAAACCCCACGACGACAACATGCAAACTCCACACACAGGAAACCCAGGCGGAGACTCGAACCCAGGTCCCAGAGGTGTGAGGCAACAGTGCTAACCACTGCACCACCATGCCGCCCAGGAGCTAACATATTTACAAATGTAACTGCCCAAATACACCTACTAAACCTGGTAATTAGCTGGTGAAGATGTATCTCAGCAGGGAAATCCACAAACTGTTCCGGATTGTAGCCTTCTAGGACTGGAGTTAGGGAACCCTGCACTAAAGCTCAAAAAAGTAATGGATTGAAACCTGCCTCTTCTAAATGACTGATTGATTGTAACCCCCCCCCCCCCCGCCTTGCAAAAATGTATATTCCTTATGCAAATGAACCCCACGTATTATCATCCCACTTGTAACAAATGTAAATATGGTAGACAGCCTACAGTTCTATGAGGTGAGTGCATACAGGCTGTTTGTGCAGGTGGTCTGCACTGGATAGGACCTCCTGGGGATCTTGTCTCCCTCCATTAGCCTGGAGTACCAGGTGCTGCCCATCCCATCTGCACGCGGGGGCACTGGCAGGTAAACAGAGGAGATTCCCTGCTTCTCTCAAGTGAGCCTGCTTGTTCAGTTTGCTTAAGAAAAATGATTCTTCTTCCCGTTCCGTGGAATATTGGACACAAGTATCAGAATCCAGCCAAGAATTATTGGAATAATCTTTGTAGCAGATGCACTGACATGATTTACTAAAATATTAAAGCCTGAATGATTTACAGCTATGTACACGTTTGCGAAGGCTTTCCTTCCAAAATTAGTTCAGTATGAATAGGATATTGATTCATTTCCTCACCTCTCCAGCTTGTCCTGTGTCAGTATCCTCTGTGCTTGGTTATATTTCGTGATAATATCAGAATCTTTATTGCCACATGACCAAGGCTGGTTGAAATTTTCTATTGAAAGAAATTGTAGTATACTTTTGAAAACGTGTGCATGTAAAGCAACTGGAGATCGTGTTACATTCTTCCAACCTTAAGTGTGCAGTATGCGCTGTGTTCTGTCTTCCTCGTTTCTTCAAAGCCTGGATATATTGGCTGTCCATCTTGCTCGTGGAGTGCCCCCCCCAACCCTGCAGCTGCCACCCTGTGACACGCCATCACTCTTGACAACACAAGCATAGATTTGTCTCCAGATGGGTTTGGGAAGATTTGTGTTCTGTGCCATTACTTTGAGTGATTCGTAGATCAGCTCTGCTTTTATCTATAATAAACTGAAATGTATATGTGTCAAAGAGTAGACGTTATTAGACAGCTCAGACATGAGATTTTGTGTATTCTGGCATGGACACAATTTGAGCCCAAAAAATACAAAACACATAAGCGTTATCTCAGCGTTATGATGTTCTGAGTCTGAGTTATGTCATCATCGAACAAAAAACTAACTATATATTGTCTGAATCTGTTTATTCAAAGCTTTCTGGAGTTATGCATTAAATG
>JABFDZ020000107.1:719191-758352 GCA_019775955.2 Pollimyrus isidori
TGTGTGTGTGTGTGTGTGTGTGTGTGTGTGTGTGTGTGTGTATTATACACACACACACACTGTGGGATATACATGATTGAAGTGTGTGTATATGTATACACACTGTGTGTGTATATGTATATATGGTCTGTTCTGCTATCCTGTTTGTCTTGTCTGCTGTTGTCACTGTGATGCCATCTGAGCTTGTCTGTACTTTAAAGATGCTCACCCACTTGCCTCAAAATTAGGACAGACTAGCAGATATGGGGTTTAAGTCTGCACTATAGAAGAATCTAGCTGTAAAATACTTACAAGTCATTGGTTCTCATAGAGTGTTTTGGTGAAAATGCATAAGTAGGAGCAACATTTCCCTTCGTTTGGTTAGATCAGTCTGTGTCTTTTCTCTTCTCTTGCCAAATGGCCTAGTTGATAGGAAGCATCTTTGAGTGCTTGGCTCCAGCTAAGAGGGAGGTAAGGCTGCATTCTGTGTGTTTCTGTGTCAGGTGGTCCTTGTGCATGACCATAGAGTGTAGACCTCATCATCCCAGCGGCAGCACATGCGCTGAAGTTCCGCGGCTGGGTTTCTGTTCCGCGAGGACTAGTGTGATGAGGATAGGGTCCCTGCTCAGACTCTCCACCCATTCACAGTTCAGACCCGCAGAGGACTCGTTCCTAGCCTCCCCCCCCCTTCATCATGCACTCCAGTCATTTGGGGCAACCCCTAAATTAACCCCATCCTGTATGTCCCTCCACAGGCGTTTGGTATCGGTGTGCATCTCTGTATGGGTTCGACAGCTTCTCCTTCCTCGCAGTCACTGAGCACAGCCGGCAAAACAGCAAAGCAACCAAGTGAACAAGCCAAATTGCTCGAAGCAGTGTCTGACATTTCCGTGGTTCTGTACCCTCTTTGGCGGAGACCGCATCAAGGTGGCGGCGGCTGATGGGCACGCCATGCATAAACAAATAAGTGTGTGCGTGCCTGCTTGTCTAAAACACCGTCTAGTCATTTCAGACAAAATTCAGCAATAATGTGCCTTTCCTCCTCTTGAAATTACGAAAAATGCACATTATATGAATATAATTTGAAAGCCTATTTTCTCTTCTTTGCCGGACATCGACACTCGTAATTCGAACATACAGTTACTGCAATTTTCCTGTGGCGTGCAAAAATAAGAAAAAGAAAACGGTGTTTGTAGCTTTGAAACGTGAATATCAGGTGTCCATCTGAATAGTGGCTGCTGAAACCTCGTTTTGATTTTGAGCAGTGTTGTTTCTAGCCCCTAAGGGCCTCTAACATTAGGTATCTGCTTTGATCTGTTTTTCTGGTGTTGGCGTGTTCTCAGTACTCTCCGATTTCAGCTTACTTGGTGAAGGAATTGGGTGCTGTTGACACTCAGCCAGCCATAATATGGGAACGACCGATGAGAACCCATTTCCCAGTCATAACCTCCCATTTTGAACCTGTTGATCTTTGTCACACGGAGCTCAAAGTAATTCTGTGGGTTCATGTGTGGGGGGTGGGGGGGAGGTGCAGAAGGGCGAAGGAATGAGCGGGGCTTGTGTCCACAGGACTCCGAGGGCGTGGAGATCATGCTCGGGGTCTGTGCCAGCGGACTGCTCATCTACCGTGACCGGCTGCGCATTAACAGGTTCGCCTGGCCGAAGGTTCTCAAGATCTCCTACAAGAGGAACAACTTCTACATCAAGATTCGCCCAGGGGAGGTAAACACCGGTCAATTCGGTGGCATTCATAATGAAGACTGAAACAGTTCAAAGAATATGCTCCCTTGCTTTATTGCTCTGCATGGTTGTCTTGCCATGAAAATCATACACGATTTTTGAGTATTTAGTTGCTAAGCATACTTCTGTTCAACAGGCTGTGTTACTTTTCTGGGATTAAGTCCCAGTACAAAAGATCACATCCTGTGGCTTGAGAACTTAGCATCAAAGTGTAATATCTGTATTATTAAGGCTGGTTTTATTGAATGCTTCTTATCCGGTAGAAGAGAAAGAGCTTGATGGCTTCCTATCTCCGGTGAAGGCCTTGAGAGAGGGCTGCTATTTCTCCTTGTCTGCCAAACACAGCAGCCCAGTAAAATGAGAGTGTTTTTCCTGTTGTTCTCTGTCCCTGGGTGGTTGATGAATGTTGTTACACCATCAGCCACTATTCTTTATATAGCAAGTGCTCAAAAGCTGGTCAGAATCCTGCTACCAGCACTGTAGGGTAATGGGAGTTTTAGAAAAATGTTCTGAGGGCAGAAGGAAGAATTATTGGTTGAGAGAGAACCAATCAGATTGTAGAAGAGGTAGGTCCAAGCAACTAGATGAAGTGGGACCAACCTATCAAATGTCTTGGTCCCACCCTCCTCCTCTAAAATGTGATTGGATATCTCTCTGAGCCACTTTTTTCCCCTTCTGCCTTCACAACATTTTTGTGTACCTAAATGCCTAGTTGTCCCCTTTGTGTGTTGTATCGCCTCCTCCAGTTTGAGCAATTTGAGAGCACCATCGGCTTCAAGCTCCCTAACCACAGAGCAGCAAAGAGGCTCTGGAAAGTCTGTGTGGAGCATCACACATTTTTCAGGTGAGCTCTAAGCAGGCCACTGTACTAGATCTTGTGCATGCTAGGAGGTTAAACCTTTCCCAGAAAGCCAAACCTGTATTTAATGTGCGCTGAGTCCCCACCTTTCTGTAAATTAAAAAAAAAAGCAGTTTTAAAATGGGTCAAGCAATTTATAAACTCTTGAAGTTTAGTTTTATTTTTTTGGTGAAATTACCATCATCGTTTTTACTGTTACACTATTGTATAAATAGCAGGCTGTCACTACTGTCTCTATGAACGGGTTTACCTTGTTCTTCAGATAAGATCTTCTGCTGCTAGCTCACTGATTTTAAGATTGCTGGAGTTATCTGGTGTTTCTCCACTTCAAATTGAAAATGAAAGGATAAATATTTGTCTGCCTAGGTTCTGTTTACTCCATTCACCACACTCGAGTGTATAAGCAGATTACAGCTTGCAGGAGCCAAACACGTTGTATCTGAATCAGATGTCTACTCTCTGATACCGTAGTAGTTTGTCCACATGAAAATGCTGAGGATATTCATCTCTTGTTTACTCCTGGCAGCCAGGCAGCCGAAGCCGATTTGATTACTGGGCTGCCTCTCTCAGAAATTGACAAAGCGTGAAATTAATATTACAGTAGATTCAACACAGTGTTTTGAGGCACCTTTGGTAATAAAAGTTTAGTATGAAGACTGCACGTAAAGCTTGGATCGTCGGGATAGTTTAAGGGTGAATCAGTCTGTCGGCTCCAAGAGGCCGCAGCAGGGGGGGTGTATGGGGGGCGAAGCATGTATATTTCACTGTGCCAGCCGCCCCCTAGAAACAGACCGAAGTGTGACTTAGTTGTAGCCAAGCATCTGCTTTGTGTCGATGGCTAGCAAAACAAATCTGATAATGTTATTGAATCTGTTAACAGCCTGTCTGCGAAGAGGTTGCAGTTTGCTTTCGTTAACTGAAAACAAAGCCTGCTTTTATAAGCGGCGCTCGGGTCCAAGTGTCTAACGTACACTTGGTGCAAAAGAGACTTTTTATTTGTATGTGATGGTGTCAAAAACATATGAAGAGCTTTGCTTTTTTTAAAAAAAACTAACACCTGATATTTGAAGGCAGTTTTAGTACATTTTAAACTGCACATCACACCACAGTGATCAGTGGATTTATATCCGTTTTGCTTTGTGCTGCAAAAATCCTGTTAGTAGTACTGTCATTGGACTGACTAATATGGGTAATTAGCGTGTGACAGACACCACTGTAATTAGGGACTGTGACATGAGGGGAATAGAACTGCTAATGGCATTGAGATTGGAGCCACTCCCAAGTCCTTAAGCCCCCTTCTCTCTCCCTCCCTTTCTCCCCACCCCCCTCAGGCTGGTGTCCCCGGAGGCCCCCCCTAAGAAGTTCCTCACGCTGGGCTCCAAGTTCCGCTACAGCGGCCGCACGCAGGCCCAGACCCGGCGGGCCAGCTCCCAGATCATGCGACCCGCGCCGTACTTCGAGCGCTCCGCCAGCAAGCGCTACACCATGTCCCGCAGCCTGGACGGGGGTGGGTGACGTCGGTCGGGATCCCGCACCTTTAATCTGGAGCAGGATGGCTTGCCCGTCCGGGACCACCCTCCACACCAGTTTATCAGTTCCTCCCAGACCACCAGGGATGTCTTTAATTGTCAAGGCGTGTGAGGGACAGCTGTGATGAATGGCTGGTGTTAAACTAAGGTTTGATTTCCTGTGTGCCATTTCCAGACACTGGGGATTACCTGTTCTGCTCTGTGGAGATACAGAGAATTTTCATTGCCTTTGTTCCAAAATGTAGTTTCTCTCAGTAGCGGCTTAATTAGAGACATCCTCCCGTTTCCATGGTACCCCCAGTCCAGTGTGGCGGCCAGCTGCCGTTTTGTCTGGTTGCCACCGGCTAAGCTCTGAGCCGCCCACGGCGGGCGTGCTAACGCCTTCATCCACTGATGAGTCCCGCCATAAAGAGAGGCCCGATATTCACAGCAGTAGTTTTCAGTGCAAAAGCACTCTTTCTTCGTACAGCTTAATTTTATGTGGTTTATAGGTGAAGGTTGTGTCTCTCAGTCCACAATTCAGTATGTTTTTTGGAGATTAGCCAGCATATTAGACTGTATTAAGAGACCATTGTAACTGTCAGGCAGCCTGCTGTCCCTCACTCTGGCTTTCTCTTATTCATTATTCACTGTTGAATCCCCTCGGGTTTTTGAGTCATATGTCCTGCGGTGGCTTCCGCAGTTACCTGTGCCCCTCCCACCGCCCTCGTCTTTGGCCTCACAGTATGGCGCTCTCTAAGTATCTGAAATGAGATACCGGCCTTTATGGAAGGCAATCTTCTGGATTTGATTCAACGTCCTCTTAGAGTGACTTCACACAAGGAGTGAGTAGCGGTGCTTTTTTGCGTGCTGCTTCAGACACTAAAGACCACTCGAGGCTAACCCTGATGAAAAATACGGGTTTCTCCTGAGCTTTATTCCGCATTTTTAGGGTTGTTGGTGTTGGCGTACATTTCTCACAATGGGCATGCTCTCAATTCTAACAAAGTTTTTTTTTTTTTCCCTCCTAATTAGCATCTCTTCTATAAAATAGCTTTAGTGACTGACAGACCCCGAATACTCATCATAGCTCTCGCCTCTACTGTAGAGGTGGGTACTGTCCAGTACAGCACTGCCAAGGCCATCGCCACCAGTGACCTGATCACCACCGTAACGCCGGAGAAGAAGGCGGAGGAAGAAAAGGCTGAGGAAGAGGAGGAGAAGACGAATGTCACAGAGGCATCGGAGCCAGCCCCAACCACGCCAGTCAAATACGACACCAAGGTCCGTCACGGTGCCTTTCCAGAACATACCAGCTTGCGCTTCTTTAAATGTGTAGGTCTGGTCCTGCTGTTTGGTCACAGATTCATCCCATTTATACTCTCCAAAAAGATGGAGATGTCAGAGAATAACTCAATAAGGAAACGGTAAACTAGGCTCTCTTCCAAAGAGCGAGTTAAGGTAAAACTGGAATTAAAACCACAGCATTCCAGAAAAAGGTGGAGGTCAGAACCGTCCTGGATACTGAAGCACAGAAACCGAAACGGGCGGATCTGAACGCCTCGATGTGTTTGGGGGAGATGAGTTATCGTTCATCTTGACGTTCACGAGGCATAATGAGTGTGAACCCTCCTCATTCTCACCTTCACCTATTTATGGATGCAGAGTGAGTTGTGGACACACCAGGGTGCAAATAATGAAGATGGAGGGTTCTAGTGAGCAACTGAGTCCTTATGTCGCATCTACATTCAAATATATATGTAAATCTCTGCAGCCACTAGATAGGAATTATATGTGGTAGTGGGATCCCTGTAGGTAGAGCTTTATACATTTTGATTGCCGATTCAGGTCAGTACACATGAATGGCGGCGATACTGATATAATGTGTAATGAGATACTTTCCCAACACAGCAAGAATAAACTTGCAACTCCCCTAATAATCATAATGATGAGGGGTCGCAGTTGGGCAAGCTCCCAGCATGGCTCAGGTGTTGCCAAATGAAGTGTTGGTATTCAAAGAATAAGCAATTGCACTTCAAGCAATCACAAAAAAATGGGGGGTAAAAGTATAGCTGTTGCATTGTGGGTAATCCCTTAACCGAGCAGTGCTTGAGATGCGACCGCCATTGTCGTGACTGCGTTAGCGTTACTATGTCTCTGAATGCGAGTCTTGAAATTCCATCAGCTCCAGATGAAGATGGTCTCTCTGATAGCCGCCCCGCCGCGACCTCCATGATGTAGATGATGGTTTCTGATTTGCTCTCTACTAATTAGTCTTCTTTCTTGTCCTTTCTTTGACCCTGCACTGTACTTGTGCGTGCGTGTGTGTGTACGCTCCCCGGCATCTGCATTGCCCTTCCTACCCAATCACCCTCCTCCCCACATAGCCTCACCCCTTCTCCCCTGACCCCCTGTCCCCTGAGCTGTCCCTGCCTTCCTCCCCGGTGTCGTCCGCCCGCGTGCGGCGGAGGCGTAGGGGGGGTTCCCGGCAGCGGGCCGTGTCGGTTAGCCCTGCCAAGAACGGCGCGGGCTGCCGGCGGCGGCAGGCGTGTGCAGAGCGCCGGGAAGCGCTCCTGGAGGAGCAGGCCCTACTGCTGTCCGCCCGCAAACAGCGGCTGGACCCCCGGAAGGGCGGCACCCTCTTCTCCTTCTCCCTGCACCTCCCTGACCTGTCTACCTTTCTGGATGAGGATGGCTACCTTGCCTTTCCCGACCTGTCCGAGATCCGCCTGCTCCCTGAGAGCATACAACACCTCCTCCCCATCCGCTCTCCCTCTCTCATCCCCTGCTTCCTCTTCATCTTCTTCTTCCTGCTCTCCACTTCCTTCTCCGTCCCCTACGCCCTCACGCTCTCCTTCCCCCTGGCTCTGTGTCTCTGCTTCCTGGAGCCCAAGGCGGCCTCCTTGGGCACCTCGCTTGCCCAGGGCCTGAATTACAGTTCAGAGGAAGAGGTGTGTCCCTCAGTCCGAAACGCAAGGCGGCTCCGTGGCCTCGTCAGTGCCTCAGTCCTGACCCGTGTCAGTGCTATCTCAGTGCTCCTTACTTTCAGAACCTCATCTCTGCCCCGCTGCTCGACACCAGAGCTCTAAAAACCTCCCGGCTCCTCCCGTTTTGCTAGAGATGTTTGTCATGTGTCCGGTGAGGGTTACACACAAAGTTTGGTTTTTTGGTTATTTATTAATTAGGAATATGAAGTAAATGTATAATGACTCTAAACATTCTGCACTCACAAATTTTAAATATCTCCTGAATAGTTTCCAGCAATCTTTCCACACACAGCTGTAAAATGCATCGCAAGTAACCAACTAACAAAAGCACCCACAAACCTTTTTTATTTTTCTGCACAAAAACCATTTAATACTCTGAAAGATAATCTCTTGTATTGAATTTTACTTGTCGTTGTTCTTATCAATATGGCAGTCAAAAGCAAAACGTTAAATTCCTCTGTAATTTACGCAAATACACTTTGTGCCAACCCTTAATCGGCCTGCGCGCAAATCCATCGCAGTCGTCATCCCATGGACCGAAAGAACCATGGCAGCCGCAGCATGAAGCTCACATCACGTGCCCACGTTGTCTGTCCTGTGTAGGAGTTTCTCTGCATTGCGACTTGCCAGCGGCGGGCTCGCCCAGTCAGGCCATACTAAGCCCAAGACTGGCTTGCCTTCGCTCGGAACTAAACAAAAGCAGTTCCCCTTCAAAGAAGAGCGCCACCTTGTGGAGGCACCGGCTGCCTCCTTGACGGAATATCCCGCCTGCAAATGCTGTGCTACCTTGGACGGCACCCCCCTCCCCCCGCTTCCTGAACGCCAAGACAGCTGCTGATTGGCTTATTGTGGCGCCGCGGATGTGTCCCTGGCCGAACGACGTCACCGCACGTGGCAGAGTTGATGCAGATAGACTGCTCCACCGGTGCTCTCATTATATATATGGCTGGTAAAGAAGGGGCTCTGAAAGTCAGGTGGCTGCTTTAGCAGAACAATATTTCCCGGTTTACAAATGCACAGCCCAGTACGAAATGTATGGACAAAGGTTAGGCGTTCTGAGGCTGTCTACCTCCAAAACGTTAGCGAAAGGAATGTCTCTTAAAATTGGGCATGGGATGAAGTTCAGCCGAGACACGGGCACCTGGCTTTTCAGATAAAGTCCAGCAACAAGGTACTTGTAGGTTTGCCTCCAGGCTGTATTTAATTTGAGACTGCAGTCCATTGTGTCACACATGATCAAGTCCCCGAAGATCCAAACTTCCTCTGAGTCTGTCTGCAAACTTCAGCTTGCTTGTCTCATCTTCCACGGTGGCCGTCCGTCTCTCACTTGCCTGTTTGCCTCCACGCCAGTCCCATCCGTGAACGTGAACACGTGAGTCTGTGTGCCCGGGCTGCTGTTCGCCGTGTACGTGAGCCACTAATGAGACGGGTTTTCTCTCTGTTTCCCTGCCTTCCACTCGGATTCCGCCCCTAACCTTGTCTGGTAAAAACCTAAAACAGACCGACAGTGAGCAGACTGACTATGCGTGCGACGGAGAAACGACGGCCACAGAGGTGTGTACGTTTGCTGCTCCCGCCAGCTCCATAACCCCTGATGGGGGGGCTCATGTGGTTCTGCATGTGATGCTAAATCGATAGGCTAGCAGAAGCCATGGTTTATTTTTAGCCGCCGTGGTGATGCACTTAGGTGTTTCCCCTTTTCTTAGCTGGTCTGTAATTGACAGAGACAATGTCTGCTACCCACTTGGTGACTGTTTCCTTTAAGTAATTAGTTTAACTCCCGGAGACACCACCGCTTACCACCAACCTCCCACCTGCCAACATGCGTTCATAACCAATGAATTAGATGACCTTTGTCGTAATTCTGTTCTGGTTTTTATATGAGCTTTAATGACAAATGACACGATGGGAAACTGTTTATATACCCTGTTACAATAATACTCTGTTTTTCAAACATCCATCAAAGCATTTAGGTTATTTCTGTTGTTTTTTCACCCGTGACTAATATTGATCTTCAACTAATGCGCCTTGAAGCGAAATCAGCATAAAAGTCTGTATTGCAAAGGAATGAGATTCATAAAAGTCTATTCAAGGAAAGGAAATCGTATTAGCATTTGAGTGAATCATGCAGGTTTTGCTTTATTTTATTACGCATAAAAATGTGTGGGAGGCCGTGGCAGACAGGAAGTCTCCGGAGCCCCTCCAGTGATGTGACCAAAATGTCTTGGGGGGGGGGGGGGGCTCAGGGTGTGTCTCTTTCAGCCTGAAGGCTTCCTCAGTGGATCCCGATAGGTTTATTTATTGCACTGTCCTGCATCTGTCCTCACCATGCTGTGTTCTCCCCTATCTCAGTCCTTACTCTGCCTCTAACCATCTTTTTTCTTTACTTTTACTCGATGCTTTCAGTCGGACCAGGAGGAGGAGTCAGAAATAAGGACTCAGGTATCCGGGGTCCTGTTTCGCTCAGTCAGTTACGGGTCCCCCTCTTCCGTCATGGAGTTACTGTGAGATGTTTAGGGATGAGGCCTAGATGTGTAGGGGCAGTAGGAATTTTGTTTTTTGTGAATGTTTTTTTCTGGAAAGAGAAAGTGGTGTGTGACCCAGGTTCTGCTCGATCTGGTCTCGAGATTCACGCCTGAAACCTGAGCCATACGTTTGAATTTGTCCACTTAAGCGTCTCCCCACTCCTCTCTCTCCAGTATAGCTTCATAAGGCGAGTGAAAGGGGACAATGTATTTGTGAAACACAGTAATCTGATGTTAGAGGTTTGTATGCAGCAGGATGCATGCAGAATGCTTTCTTTTGAGAAGCTGAACCATGTATGTTAACTAACTGCACAGAGACCTACTGTCTCTAAGGTTTTTACGAAAACGAACTGGTTAACTGTTTTTGTACTTGCCCATTGTCACTGCTCGTATGTATTTGGTTGCAGTGTTTTAATAAGCTAGTGCTTAAGACTTAACACCTGAGTATTTTGGATGTAAACACTAGGATTCATTGTTGTGAAGTGCTTGTGTTTAGCCTTCCTGACTCTGTAGAAGGCATGCTTGTTTTTAGTGCTTAGTGAGGCCAGTTTAGTGGTCTAATCCAGTGATTCCCAATCTGGTCCTCTGGGAACCCACAGTCTGGCTGTGGTGTATATGTCACAGTCAAATGGCTGTGGTGTATATCCATGTTTGTCCCCTCTCCTTGGGCTCCCTGCCAGACAGTCCACATTTTTGCTCCCTCATAGAAGCAAAAAACTTGGACTGTCTGCAGGTTTCCAAGGGCAGGAAAGGGAAACACTGGTCTAACCTATTAGTAACTAAAGTTATACAGCACGTCTGAGTGGTCTCTGCTCCATCGTCTGTGCCACCTCCTTTGAAATCAACACCCTATGCGTTTGTGTGGATTTTTTTTTTTCCCCCTCCTTTAATTTTTAATCGATGGTTGGTTGGCCAGGAATCTGCAACCCCCGAGGAGCTTGTCAAACGGCAGACCAATATAAGCGAGTTAAAGAGGTCATTTTTGGAGACTGGCTCGGACGCTTCCGGGCTCACAGAATGGGAGAAGAGGCTGTCCGCGTCCCCCGTGAGGTCCCCGAGGCTGGACGAGGCGCCAATGATCGAGCCCCTCACGCCCGAGGACGTAAGCTGCAGTGCTGATTCCAGCAGGACTGCGACCTCGCCGTGCTTCTCGGTTTCTGTTATGGTCTGGGTTTCGCTAAGCGGCCTCCAAGGTGGTAGGGAGCTGTAAGAAATTAGAACCCTCTGGTTGTTTTATGCCCTTGAAACGAAGGACTTCAGTTTCTGATGCTCCACTTGATGGGTCCGATGCTTTGGGGTGCGGCTGAGCGACTGTGTGTCATGATTTTTGGCTTTCCGGCCAAATTCCTCATTTATTTGCTCTGCTTTTTCACATTAAACAAACATGCTCATTCTTAAACATGAAGCAGCCAGATGAGGTGGGATTCAGTGGTGAAAGAAAGATGGAGGTAGTGCAGGGGTGGCCAATCTTATCCGCAAAGGGCCGGTGTGTACGCAGGTTTTTGGGATAACCTGCAGGTCAGCTGTTCAAACCCAGGTGTGAGGACTCTTCAGCCAATCAGTCCTCTAATTAATAATCTAACTAGGGAGTTGTAACAAAAACCCACATGTACAGCGGCCTTTTCTGGATAAGATTGCCTGTCCCTGCAGTAGAGTATGTTAGAGATTTGTCTAACAAAGGATAATCCGATAGGATTATCGTATAGTAGATTTCAAGATTATTGCTTTGTATGGATAAATGTGTATCTTAAACATTCATTAGCTTGTCATTGAAAGTGTCTATTATTTCGTTGTTTCTTTGTCTCTCTTAAATCTTGATGGCTGTTGTGTATATAACCAAAGACTGCTGAAGAAGTCATGTACTCCTATAAAAGTGCATGCCCCAGAATTTGCATCGCTTGGGATTTGCGTTCAGTTAAACGAGAGGTGTCCCAGAAAACGCAAGTCTGGCCAACGCCGACTGTTCTTTGTTTGGTCGCTCAGTCTCTCTTCTGCATCTGCAGACCAAAGAAGACTCTAAAGCAGCCAACGCGGACATCCTGAAGCACAACGCCAGTGTCCCTGACAGCAAACCTGCCCAGGTAGGGAGCCTTTGGCCATTGATCCCAGACCTGTGCATGGCGACTTTCTCACGATGTCCTGTATGTAGGCTGTTGCCGCCAGGTTGTAAAGAGGAGCGATTCTTTGGTGACACCTGCCAGTCAATCAGTCACGAACAGCATGGGGGGGCGGGCGGCATGTCCGGCGTCTTTGCCTTGAACATCTCTAAATTAGACCAGGGAATACAGGACTGATAAGGAAATGGGTTATCAGAATTTGGAATAAGCAAAAGGGAAAAAATAGAAGGTTTTGAGTTCCCCGTCCTCTCCCACTAGGCACAGGTGAGCTTACTTTAAAGAAAGCAGAAAAGCTTATTAAATCTGAATTTTTTTCAGTGATCAATTTCCTCTACTAAAATCAATAATATGACTTAGAGATTCGGCAAGATCCAATTTCAGTGAAGCCATCCGCAGCTACAGTATGTCTCACTACGCTAGTTTCGTCCTCAGAATTCATGCATGGTGTCTTGGTTTGAGGGACTTTACACGTTTTCTGCCAGTTTGGTGGTGTGGGGATTTACAGCTGCAAAGTCCAGGTTTTTTCCGTGAACTGTCTAACCCCCCCCCCAAGGATCGTCTTGGAAAAACACTGGATTATTGAGCTTTATTTATTCTGAATGGAACTTTATGGGAATCTTGATTCTGTGTTACTTAGATTTGCTGATGGGGAAAACGCATAGTTTTATATACTGCTTTATATAAGCTTTATGTTACCGATGTGGTGCAAAAGCTTTGGTCATTCGTATGTTATCTGTGACAATAACAGCGATGACAGATTCTTTAGTGACTATAAACTTCTTTAGTTTCATCATAAGCTTCCTTATTGTTACATGGCGGAGTTTGTTTATGTTAGACGGTCAGATGAGCCATTAACTGAGTAACAAGGGACATGGTGGCGTTTTCAAACACTTCTGTTGCATCTCACTCCTGACCTGTGTTTTTCACACTTTGGATATTTGTTTGAAATTCCCCAAACATGTCACCATTTCTTCTGTCTTCCCTTCTTTCCTAATTTAATTTCTGTGAAGATCTGACCCCTGTCTTGTTGCATAGCTTCTTGCAATTTTTCTGTGCTTAAAATCAATAGTTTCAGCCAATTAATCTGGTTTTTATATCTCACATATAGGATTCTATTGTGTGCATTACTGTAAAGAAAGTCCCTCCCAAGGTAGCAGACAAGAAAACTGTCGGCTATAAAGTAATATCTGTGACTAGCGCTGTGTCTGACCAAGTGCGAAAAGGTGATGAAACCTTTGAAGACGCTTCCAGTGAGGCAAGCTCCACAGAGGAAAAGATTAAACAAAAAATACAAACCCTGGGAAGGTCCTATGACACGCAATCAGGAGAAATTGTTACCATGGTGACGTGTAATGATGACGAATTGGATCAATTCGCCTCACCGGAACTTAAAAGGACGGCAGAAAAGTTGTCAGCGGTGAAAATGATCCCAGTGAGAGTTGAAGCTGAAGTCCTGGTGCCCCCGGCTGGCCACGAGAGAGGCACGCTGGGGGCCATCGAGGAGGCCGACACGCCTTCGCCTTCCGAGGACCGTGAAGTCGGCACCACGTCAAGTAGAGAAACGGAGGAGAAGAGGCCTGAAGCAAAACTGCTACAACAGGACATGCCTCAGAAGGTCTTTGGCACCCAGGAAGTTCAAGGAGACCAGCAGATGAGCTTAATGACGTCTCCTTACAGCTCGAAAATGTCTCCAGTATTCAGAGGGGTGGTAGGACACGAGATCTGACTCCCACACCCTTACCCTCAAATGTTTTCACCTCCCTTATTTTGACCGTCGCATGATTTAGGCCAGAACATCCATTGCCTGAACCCCCCCCCCCCTTGGACCTTTTGGCTTCTGTGAAACCCTCCAACCTGGTATTGCGTGTGATAGAACATGCAATTTTTTTTTTTGTGTTTATTCGCCTCCATTGTTGGTTCTGGCGTTGATGAGCACAGCTTCTGCTTTCACAGTTTCGCGGTGGCCGTTTTCGGGATGCACCATCTATATATTAAGTGATGACCTGCACTCTAGCTGTCTGGCACGGCTTTAGATACCTCTGTGCTTCTGCCCCCCTTCCGCTCTATGCCCTAGAACCTTCTACATGGCATATGCTGTCCCGCTCTGCTGCTGACTTGTAATTTTTTTAGCCTTATTCATAAGAGATTTTGCATTTTTTTAATTGTTTCAACACTTTGTAAAGTACTGAAGGCTTACATAGATACATTTGTTCATAACCTGTTTTATCACCCCTTACCAGTCTTCATATGAACTATGCATTTAAGAAATTCCAGGAAACCGTAATGAGAGAGGATCATATTTCCAATTTATCTATTCTAGCTTCTACTCTGAACAGGCTACATTTAATGAAGGCTGTAGATTATGGAGACACGGGTACCAGCAGTTTGGACATGGGTTGCTTACAGATTTGGGCCCGCTGATAATCAGATTGTAATCATATTCCACATTTGGTTGTACCGTCTGGAGGTAGCTTTTTGCTCTCTACTGCCCCCCAGCTGCTGAAAAGCTTGCCTCTTAACTGCAGTGTGCTGTGTGTCTCTGAGGATGCTCTTACTGTCATTTCCCACTGTGCTACAGAACTCTCTGCATCTTGTTCTTTCTATTTCTAACTCTGAGGTTGTCCTGCTTGGCATACTTTTTTGCTGGTGAAATAAATATTGATGCCTGCAGAGCTTTTCTGAACCTGCCTGCCCCTAAAAAAAAGAAAAAAAAAAACTTGCAGGATGCATGAGCAAGTTCTATAATGTAAAATTGTTCTGCAGTGTATGGGCTGTGGACATCCTGAGGTTTGGTGTTTCACTTAGTCACCTACTGTTCCACATGAATAAGCACGTTGCCCCCCCCTGCCAGGGGCCAGACTGAGCTTTGGGGGTCACCTTTGCCACCTGCAGTACCATGGTGTGCCATCTGCTATTTATAGATATTTATTTCAGCATGTACAACAATGGTCAGTCACCGTTTCCATGTACTGGCTTTGCCTTCCCTTGTGTGCATTTATTTGCATAAATTACTGCTGCAGCATCCTTTTCATGAAGTTGCAGTCATACTTCCATCCCCAATTGCTGGTATCCCTTTTCGTAAAGCTCTCGTCCTTAAGTTGAATACAGTCTGATAATAGTCTGACTGCCAGATGCCACAGTCTCAACGTGGCAATGTCCCGCTGCTCATTCAGCCAGTCCTGGACAGCGACAGCTTCATTAAGTGTGTGCTCTTCTGCCAACCAGGGGATATCGTGGTCTCTCTGTAGGATATCCCTGACTTCATACCCTGGGGTTAGATAACAGAATGCCAGGCTTCCCTCATATAAGCTCTTATGAATAAGTCCAGAATTACATCCCCCTGTGACTTGAGATCAGTCTGCCTTCCTTCCTGTCCTGTATGTTCAGTGTCTCCTTTGATTTTACTCTGTGTTGACTATCCATTTCTCTGTCTGTTCAGCCTAAGCTGTCCTCTGAGATGTCGCCACAGCTAGCTGTTCTGTTAACATCTGCGAGAGGTCAAACCGGCTCAATGGGAAGGGTCACCTCTCCTTCACATAGTCAGATCATTTCCAAGGTGGCCATACCCTCTTCTGGTCTGTGTGCTATGGTGTTATGAATGTATAACAGCACATTCCCTTTATATCCTTCCTGTCACCTCTTCAAGACCAGTGCTTTGTACCATGGTCAGATGTTCCTCTTGTCTCCAACTTTCCAAATAAGTAAAACCAGTAATTTACAGTAATGCAAAATAACACAGTAATGTAATCTTGAAGACCAGAATCCCTGATTGCACTGTCAACGACAGAATCTCCTGTACATATACAACACACAGCAGTACTTCTCTTCTTAATGCTTTTTGCTCGGTGCTTTGATTTTACTTAAGTTGTCGAAAAATCCAACGGAGTGCCTTGTCAAACTTCAGATAATAAAACATACCATTTGTATGTATTCATAGATGCACTCTCAGTTGCATGGGATTAGCAGCAGGTTAGCGACACCGTGGTTTGAGGGTGTCCCTAGAACCTTCTACATGGCTGCCACAGATGCCTGAATACAGCATTATGTTGTCTTGCCAAACACCACATCCATAAGAAAGGCGCAGTGAAGACCTAAAATGCTCTAATTCGCTGGGACTATAGTACAGTCTGGAGAGGGAGGCCATCCAAGGCCAATGGATAATGGTCAGGGTGTGGGCTTGCCTAGTACGGCACAGGCCCTTGGCAGCCTCACAGGGAGATCTCCACCCTTGGCTGCGGTGAAGAGTGGTTTGGGCAGCAGCACATGGGGTCAGATGCCACATAACGCTTCTTCTGAAACTCATTAGTAATGTAGCTGTGCGTGAAACTTGCTTTGGCCTCAATGGGCAGCAGAATCAATCATGTGGCATAGGGCTTGGATAGGCAAGTATATGTTTACTGGGGTTTCCTTTTTAGGGTTGATGTGAAAGGGGTAAAAAAAAAAAAAAAAATAGTAATTCTGGACAAGAATTCGGGACAGACAACCCCAGCAGCACTGTCAGTTCTAGGTCTGCTGTTTAGATTGGTTTTACAGACATTAAAACCAAGCAATTTATACATTAACATTTATACATTCTTTTAGCAAAAAAAACTTGATACTCTTGCCTACTGAATTTGCCTTCTGTCCATTCTGGTATCAGAGTATACAAATGCAATAATATGCTAACGGTTACAATCTATAGACGATCGCCTAGTCTTATGCAGATATAAGTAATTCATACACACAAATACTTTCTGGACGTGTAACAAAGACTGGCTCTTACTTGGGATTGTTGATCCCAGTAGTGTTGGGTTACACTTTTGTCCTCACAGTAGATGCTTGTCACTTTTTTTTGACAGTCCCCAGTGCAGGAGACGGAGACTGTGAATTTCCGTAGCATGGAGGGGAGAGAGGAGTTTGCCATGAAGGATGTTCCAGTCGTCCACACAGAAACAAAGACCATTACTTATGAGTCATCAATGGTACTGATCCTTGTGAATACGTTCTTTATATAAACATATTTAGCTCTTCTGTAATTTCACCCATCATTTTACCTTTTAACCTTTAAAATGTTATTTAATTAAGCCATGGTACTTAGTGGAAATTACATTTCAAATCATTTTTTTTTGTCTTCTTATCCATAGCATTATCATTCATGTGTCCCAGTGAGATCTAGAATTGTTGTTTCGCTTTAAGGGAAAACATACCCAAAGAGCAGAAGTTTTACAGAATACTAATAACATAAAACTAAAAGTCCTCTACATGGCAACATTTGAAGCTCTGAATTACATGGTTTTGCATAACATTCCTGCACTGGAGCTCCCCGCTCGTATATCACCGCTTCCCGTTTTGTAAACAGGGCGATTCCGGCTGTGACTCTGACCCTGGGTTGCTGATGAGTGCGCAGACCATTACCTCGGAGACCACAAGTACCACCACAACGACGCACATAACAAAGGTCAGAGGTCCATTGGCTCTAACCCCAACAATACCCACCTGCACTTAAACTGTAGCCAGAGGGTCTCGGTAGTCACTTTAGGTTAAATGTACCTGAGCATTATCCCGTCATATCAAGGCTGTTCACGTTTTATAAACCTAGGTCTTTTTGCTTTCCCTCCAGACTGTTAAAGGAGGCATCTCCGAAACTAGGATTGAAAAGAGAATTGTCATCACTGGAGATGCAGACATCGACCACGATCAGGTAACATTTCCCGCCCTTTGTCTGTCGCCTAGCTGGGAATTTTAAGGACGAAGACGTCCTCGCCTTTTGTTTTTGATGTAAATGCCGGCTCTCCCTCATAAATGACATGAATGGCGTGTTAGGGGTCTCCTCTCTGCTTCTGATCATGCCCGTTCCACCCCCTCTCTGTCTCCCGCCACGCGGTTCCCTTGAGCTAGGCGCTGGCTCAGGCCATTAAGGAAGCCAAAGAGCAACACCCTGACATGTCAGTGACCAAAGTAGTGGTACATAAAGAGACAGAGATCACGCCCGTGGAGGGGGAAGAGTGATGGAGGTAAGAGGACAGCCACTGCAGGCAGCTTGCAAGCAGGGCCTTCCTGTCCTGTCTCTCACTGGCATCCAGCTGCGCTCATGAGCTACTAACCAGGACCTGCTTTCCGCATGCACCTCTGCCGCAACAGTGACTCCATTTTAATGTAGCCATATTGACAATTAGTAATTAATGATTAATATCTCGGGTAGTAATCTGGGGAACTCTAGGTGCATCAAAGTCGAGTATTCCAGTTGCTAAATGTGTTACATGCGCGGCATTCACTACATCTGTCTAAAAGATTGCTGTACATGTTTCACTGACCTGACCTGTTCTACTTAATAAGTGAATCAGTTCTCAGCAATACAATAACAGTCAGCTATGAAAACGCTCAGTCGTTTGGTTTTAATAACCCTGCAGAATACCTAATAAATATTTAGCTAGTTACTTCTGCCTCTGTTCCTAACTACGTGCTTTTGCTAAATAATTCCCTTTATTTAACATCAAACTGAATTTGAATTCTGTCAATTTATGCTTTAAGTTTGCAGGTTCCTTTAACTGTAATTGTATAACACTTCTATATATTTTCATGTGGTGGCAAAATATGCAAATTAAACTGCATGTTAAGAAAATGTTTAATCCCTCAAATTAAGGGGGTTTACAGAATCTGTAAAATATGAGTTTTGCCAGGTAAATGGTTTGGTCAAAGTATGAAAAACATTTCAGGTTGGTCTGCCAGTCAGAGGTCTGCTGTTTCATCTTCAATTCTGAGAAATTATCTAAATACAGCTGGTTGGATAAGACCTCTCTCAGCAGTTCTGTAGTTATTAGTGTGTATGCTTTGCTCTTTTAAAAACAAAACATAAAAGGCTTTGAAATAACTGATTTCACCGATAATTCACTGCAGTCTGTAATTTTGGAAACTGTCGTACCATCTTCATTATTCTTGAAATGAAGAATTGCTGAGAGATGTGGCTGGCCTCACATAGAGACATCAGCCATAAATCCAGTCCCTTGTATTTAGATCTGGGTCATCTTTCTGCATACCGCCTTTTTGGTCAGGGGGTGTGTGTTTGTCGCATTCTCATTTCCAGACCCCCATTGGTATGTCGGTTCGTGACCCATTTCTGGCTCCGGTGCTGCTGTGCAGGTGTTCCATCAGACAGGCACTTTGCCCCCTGGCCTTTTGACATAATGCCTGGTAGCAGTACAGCACTGAACACAACTGGGAAGGGTACCAATTAGCACATGAAGCAGATGATTTATTAATGGTTTATCAATAATCATACCAATTATTGCTGGTTTCGGTGGACCCACTACTGTACATGAGACTGCTTATATATTATCTGTTGTGTATGCCCTGTAATTCTTCATTTAGTGACTGTCAGAATTCCGTCAATAAGTAATCTTGCAGTGAAATTATGGTCATATACTGTACATGGGTTTGGGAATATGTATTAAAAAGGTACTGCTTTTGCAGAACATCTGGTACAGTTTGATGGAACACTGATCTTTCCATTAACCATGATTTGTGGTTAATGTTGTCCCCTTCTGTCCCAAATACCTCTTTATAAATGCTGTGTAAACTGTGACAACAGAGCGCATCCACAATGGAGATGTGAGGCATCTGTTTGCTCTACGCTTTTGGACCTCTGTGCTTCCGGCTGTATGGTGCAGTTCTTAAAAATGCAGAATGCTTTGTCTGTTACAGTCATGAGGAGAAGTTCACTCTAACCTTTCTGTTGTGCTCACTTACCCATAAAAAACAATGTCAAGAAAAGTTTTTTTTTTTTTTTTTTTACTTTTACATTGAATGTATGTTTGCATGTAAATGTTACATTTAGTAAAATTATAACGTCATTCTAGTTAGAACCATTCTCAGTCATTTTCAGCCTTTTTAGTGTTAGCTTTTATATGAATAATATTAACAGTATGAATACATCATCATTCCAACTAACCATTCTGTATTGGTTTGCAGTGTACATGATTGTGTTTACTAATGGACATGCATTTTGTATTCTAGGAATGAGACCCACAGTCGAGAGGACTTTTTTTCTTAAGAAATAAACACCCAAGAGGACTTTATTTTGACACCAACATGCATTCTACAAAAATTTCAATGCTTTAGACTAATAATTGTCCCACCTTTAAAAATTACCTTTGGGGAAACGGGCTGATGTATTCTGAAATCTAGCTGATCCATCCATGGAAAATGCATATTGCATGACAAAAAAGCAATTTTGCATTTTGTTAAACAATAAAATTGTAGAAAAAAAAAAATTTAACTGCACGCTCGAGAAACAGGCAGAAGTGTCTTTCTACCAACTTCTGAAGTGAAGTGTTTTAAAATGGCATCATTTCTGTACCTTCATTTTATGACAGAACCTAAACTCCAGAAAATGCTATATGGCCATACAAGAGCGCAGTATTTAACCATTCAGTAGGTGTGCCAACCAAATTGCCAAGCTATCTCCATTATCTTACTGATCTTAATCATCTTGCCTGCCAAACAATAGTAACAATAAATGAACCTTAAATTTAAAAAGGTTGGAATATAATGCGCACATTTGCTTAATTTGTTTCCCTTTTGTTTTTACTGTATTTTCCCACCAATTATCCCATAATGAAGATGAAAACGCTAAATGTATAATATTTTTGTGTAAGTTAAAACAAAGATTGGAAGCTATTGCTTTGGGATCATATCCTGTGACACATAGATGGGCCACATCTGTACAATTAGCAGACCCTAACACTTGGCTGAGCCTTAATCAGTGCAGTGTGGACAGCGTCTGCGTGAATCATGTGCTCTATCCTGTCATCAGCTGCAGCACCATCCATATGAAATGTTTTTCCACATTAGTGAAATAAAAGTGGCAGATGCATTTTTTGTGATTTTACTTTGTCGTCTTTTTAATAAAATACACCAATGGGGAAAATTCAGTCGTGCTTGGTATTTATTGTGTGATGGTCAAGGGAGGTTTATCGGGCAACGTAGTGAATGCAAACAGTTATATTCCAGTCATTTCAAGCATGGTGAATGCAGGTCATTGTGCTCCACAGAACCAACAGCCATGACAGTAACAAATTCCCTTTGGGAAATGTATTTTCTAATGTCTGGAATTATTGCCTCATGAAAATTAAGAGAAACAATATAGTCAGCTGCAGTAGAGTGTCATAATCACTTTTGCCTATGCAAAATGGAAAGGTAGGTAGGAACGTAGTGTAAAAAATTCTTTAGGAAAAATCCACAACCCTGTACTGGATAAATGGTTGCAGGATGGATGGATGTTCAGATGTTGTATGTTCCAATTATGCTTCTGGATGTGCAAAGACCCTTTATTACAGTGTGTAATAAAAACTAGTAATTTTAAACAAGCAAAAAGTGCATATTACTGCTTCCTTTGCATTGGTACAATTCTCTGCTTGTTGAACTATGGGAGCCATTTTGAGATTACACATTTCAGAATAATTGATCCTGCATTGATGTCTTAAAATCTGAGTTTATATGGGATGATAGAAAATACATTACCCTTTCATATGGCTACCCCTCATCCTAACATTTTAACCCACAAATACAACATTTCTGATTGTTGAAAGCAGACCACCTAAATTGTATCCTGACCAGAATAAATGATTGGAATGATGGATGGACATAAAAAATCTATTATACTTGAAGGACATCCTTGGAGAATGAAGTGTAATTAAAGTAGTGTAAGTAAATATGTGGTTGATTTTAGCATTTAGTATTACATTTAAACAAAATTGTATCAGCAAAATTTATCACTTCATGACAAGGATAAATCAGATTTTGGGACATAAGAGAACACTAATGGGAGAAATATGAAGAAATTAGTTCCAAAGTAGTAGCAGATTTTTTATATATCTGCAATACGTCTTTTACCAACAATAAATTCCAAGTTTATTGCTTGAAGAGAGTGCCCCCTGGTGTCAAGTAATATATTTAAATGTAAAATAATTTCTTTAATATTTAATTTCATGCCTATATAGATACACACATACACATGTGTGTGTTTCGATTATTTAAAACCTCGAATTCCAATATTCGGTTTTTGTTTGAATTTAATAAAAATAATGGGATCTACATATACATCAACTTTAGCAATCCTGTTTTATGTAATGACAATGAAAATGTAATGATTTGTTTTTAAAAATATTGTAACGCTACAATATTTATGTTCCTGAGTTTATACGGCGAGTCCGTTCCCTACATGGTCACTATGAACTCACTGCGCATGCTCAGAAAGTTACGCATGCCTGATTCGGGATCAGTCGTCAGACTGGCGTGATCGTTTTAGGGCACATTAATTCAAATATTGTTTAATTAAATGCATTTAAGTGAAATTGGCATAGTGCATCTTTGTCAAAGTACAAGCACTACAAAAACACAACCGTTAATCTAAATTAATTAACATGTTATACACATTTGCACACTTTATAAAATGTGTGCAAATGCATAACAGAATCACGGGAACTTTCACTTCTTTGTCGTGAATGATTATCTACGCTCCAAATTAAATTTATTTAACCAATTTCTAGCAATCTTAACACTTATTTTCTGTGTAGAGATTATTTTCTAGATGTCCATTGGTCAATGTGGACCCTACATTGGCGCTTAGAGGCCAACGGCAGCCATTTGCAATCAGTTTGCGTACGCGCATAGTCACTGGGCACTTGGACTACCGGTAGTTCCGTGCCTGCGCAGCGCGTCCTTCCGCCAATGCTCGTCCTCAAGCCAATACTGCACAAAGTATTTATTCATTTTTGCTTTGGTGACTTTTCACGTGAGCTTAATTAAAAAGGCACGCTCGTCCATTACAGGTAAGCATAAATTTATTGTTTTTTTTCCCTAAGAGTGGCGCCATGTTTCGGGATCCCACGGTGTTAGGCGAAGATGCCTGCGCGCTCACGATATCAGCAGACGCTCGAGTTCGTGTAGAGGAGTTCATGGCTGTCCGGGTATTGTGCCGCTCGCTCGGGGATGCGTAGCGTTGGTATTAACGCGAGTGCCCGAAACACGCCACTACCGCGCGAGCGCCCCAAGTAGCCGCTGGTCGTGCGGGATTACTCCCGTTCTGTACAGAGCGTCCAGCGCCCAGTTTTTCAAAATGCATTTATAAGCTGGGCGGGATCCATTTTTAGGATTTTAGAAGTATCTGGGTAGCTCGAAAAATGGCAAAGAGTAATACTATAGTGGCACGTGGTCTTAATACAAACGTCATACTGCGGTGTAAAGTAAACTACAGTGTGCAACACAGAATCACCACCGAAAAGTAAAGTTTTATAAAAGCTAGCTAGCCGATTAGCTGTAGCCGTGCGATTGGCGCCATTAAAATCACTCAGTCCTTGACCCCCTTTGTCTTAGTCTTCCGGCTCCTAACGTTGCTGCACTCAAACCCCTTGCCCTTTCCGCTTGTATTCCCATACTTATCGGCTGTACTTGTCGCTATTGTTGCCTATTAATGCAGTGTGGAGTCCCCTACCGCCACTGCAGGCCGTCCTGTCGGCGAGAGAGCGCCGCCGCAGGCCCGTCCCTCCTCCGACGGGAGAGCGCCGCGGCTCCGCGAGGCTAAAGCCTAGTATGCGCGCGGTGTGCCCGACGCGCGCCAGTGAGCGCGGGGTGCCGAGGCCGCCGTTCTCGTGCGGTTTGCTCACCTGTGCCTACGGACCGGGGCAGCGCGTCGCCTTTCGTATTTTAAGGATTGGTTTTACTTTATTTATTCGCGTTCATGTTGCGCGACGCCGGTAACTTAAAGTTTATCACGTGAAATATAAATGTGCTTAAACGTTTTCATGAGCTGTTAACTTGGCTATAGAAACTTGTATACTGTTTTTATAATTCAAATTTACGTATTTATTTTGTTAAACTGTGTAAATTCCAAATAAACGCCTGAAAATAGTGGTCGTATTAATAAATTAGCATTTTCATATACTGCATGAGGTACATATGCTTAAATATCTGTAGATACTATAAAATCTACTACAATACGATGATCCCAGGGGAGAATTATTTGTATATCATTCCAGTAGAGAATTTACATCGATTCTTTTAAAGTCCTTGAAGGTTTATGAAATGTTATTAATTTTACATAATTATTCTTCCTATGTAGAATAATTGGTCCGTTTTCCTCTAACTGCTTATCCTGTTCAGGGTTGTTGGGTGAAATGTAAAATAACTGATTTATTGTAAACACATTATGGATGTTGTTAAAACTGTGTACAAATAATATAAATGGGTTTCTGATTTTTTTTATGTTCTCTTTTAGGATACTTTGCAACATGTCAGAGACAGTTAAGTATGTTGATGATGAACACAAGACCATCTTTTTGAAGATACTCAACGAGCAAAGATTGGAAGGTGAACACTGTGATATTGCTGTGGTTGTTGAAGATGTAAAATTCAGGGCACATCGATGTGTTTTGGCTGCTTGCAGTAATTACTTTAAAAAGCTTTTTAAGAAGCACGAGGTAGACAACTCCTCTGTCATAGAAATTGATTTCATCCGCTCCGATATCTTTGAAGAGGTCTTAAATTACATGTACACAGCTAAGATATCTGTGAAGAAAAAAGATGTCAATTTGATGATGTCTTCTGGTCAGATTCTTGGAATTAGGTTTTTGGACAAGCTTTGTTCACAGAAACGCGACCTTTCTCCACCCGAGGAGAAGTCTGACCAAATGAATGCCAAGTATGCCTATGACATTGTCAAAATAACTATACCCAGTGAGGAATCTCAAGAGAACCGTGACCATGATGTTCAGGTCCTTGGGGATCACGAAGACAATCCTACGGATGACATAGTCGAGGAGCCGCACACTAACCAAGATTTGGACAAATCCCCCAACAGCGCACTTAGGGTGCAGGAAGCGATTCTGAAGGAGCTGGCCACTGAGGACGTTCATAAGGTGAGCTGTTACGATCAAGAAGTAGAAGCCATGGAGACCGAGCCAAAAGACTTGGGCTCACACGGCCCTCAGACTCTTACGTTTGCCGACAGCATCGGCGAAGTCAAAGACGAGCAGCCGCCAGGATGGACGACTGCAGCCAACGACATGAAATTTGAGTATCTCCTGTACGGGCATCGGGATCAGCTGGCGTGCCAGGTGTGTGGCAAGACGTTTATCGACGAGAACCGCCTGAGGAAACACGAAAAGCTTCACTCTGCCGACCGGCCCTTCATCTGCGAGATATGTACGAAGGCCTTCACCACTCAGGCCCACCTCAAGGAGCACTTGAAGATACACACGGGTTTCAAGCCGTACCGCTGCGAAATGTGCGGCAAGTCCTTCATCCGCGCGCCGGACCTGAAGAAGCACGAGCGGGTGCACAGCAACGAGCGGCCGTTCGCCTGCCAGATGTGCGACAAGGCCTTCAAGCACAAGTCCCACCTGAAAGATCACGAGCGCCGGCACCGCGGGGAGAAGCCTTTCGTCTGCAGCTCCTGCACCAAGGCCTTCGCCAAGGCCTCAGACCTAAAGAGGCACGAGAACAACATGCACAGCGAGCGGAAGCAGCTACCCGGCGGCGCCCTGCAGAGTGAGACCGAGCAGCTGCAGGCGGCAGCTATGGCGGCCGAGGCAGAACAGCAGCTGGAGACGATGGCGTGCTCGTGACGGCGAGCGCTCTGCCTGCGAGGCAGGGGGCCGCTGTAGCGCGCACGCAGTCTCATTTTGTCTCAGATTCTTCTGGAAAGTGCTCTAACTAGAACCATTTATAACATTGAATTTACTCTTTAAGAATTTCATTCTAGTGATTGAATGCATAGCATTTGTATCTCTAAAATGTCTTTCCTGTTCTTTTGCTGGGGTTAGGTTTCTCGTTTAGCATTTAAGATTTTTTTTTCTCATGTTTTAGGTGAAAGAAGAGTTTCTTTGGCATAGATCATACCAAAGCTGTGTCACGTTTCCAGGCAGTCTCATATCTAGGCTGCTCAGCCTTAACTTGGTTTACAATATATGTGCTGTTATACAGTACCAATTTTATCATCAGAAATTTGTAAATAAGTCTAATTTGTAGCATTAATGAGATGATTAACATAGATGCATACTGTATAGATTGATATGTATTTCAGCTTAAGTTTTATGTGTGATCCCAAGATGTATGTACTAGCTGAGGTCTGCAATGGGGGAAATAAACACAAACGAACGCTTAAACAACGCACTTTTAAATGTCTGCTGTACTAAAACCCACCTGCTACTTTTGTTTATGGTTTAGTTGCGTCCTCTTTAATGGAGACCTGGGGGCTGTTCCACAAAGCAGGATTTCATGCTTAGCCAGATAACTTGTTGGATTTAAGGTAGTTTGGGCTAAATAAAGGAGAATGAAAATAAAGTCCATTTAGCCCAGACTACCTTAAATCCAAGAAGTTATCTGGATAAGCAAGAAATCCTCCTTCATGGAATACCCCCCCCCCCCAGGTGAGTTAGTTGCCCTGCACAAGCAGCCACCATGTGCAGTTTAGGTTTTCAGTGTTGCT
This sequence comes from Pollimyrus isidori, assembly GCA_019775955.2. NCBI lineage: Eukaryota > Metazoa > Chordata > Actinopteri > Osteoglossiformes > Mormyridae > Pollimyrus > Pollimyrus isidori. The sequence continues at coordinate 745,371 of JABFDZ020000107.1, forward strand.
TGCTGCGCCAAAGAGCCAATATTAGATATAGGTGAGCAACATGCTGTATAGAAACTGAAAGACAAAAATTTATAACACTGATGGAATTTTGAAATGCACACAGCGAGAAGGTTCTCGTTTTGTAGAAGTTTCAGCTTATGTAGCTTCTGAGTCAGTCATTTGCACCTTAAGCCACAGTCATTTAAAAAAGTTTACGTTTTTGCCTGGTAATTCCACATCACATGCGAAAGGTTAATGTTGAGTTGTTTCCACAATGGCATATAAAATTCTGTGCTCAAAAAGGTTTTTCGTTAATAAATACCTGATTTAGTGAAATAATGCAGTCCAGTAATCCAAGCAGCGGTACACACCTGCTTATTTTAAAAGGAATTCTAGTACTTATTTTTTGCATTCACATTTCATAGAGATGAAAGATTGATGGCTACCATAAATTTAATTGCATTTACATAGAAAGGGATTTATCTATGCAGTTCGGTAAATACGAGACACGGGGCTAGGTGAAACAATCATGTTTTTGGTTTTGAGTGGTGAGTGATATGACAGTTTGTGTAGTAGAAAACCTGCTAAGATATATATTTATTCCTATTGGTTTGGATTGCTCTTCTCCCACCATTATTAAAAATACAAAGTTTGGCAAATAAGTTATTAATTTCATGGCTTCATTAATTTCACAAAGGGCAAAAACATCATCTCCTTTCACTATTAACTGTGCTTCTCCAGTTTGTTCCAGTGTATATGCTATTTTGTGATTACATTATACTTTGTAAAATTATGCATGAGTAAATCTGTTATTTAGTATTCTGCTTTGTGAATTTGTACTTCACGTACTCGCATAGGCCGTAGGTGTCCCTGCGCAAAGATGCCTGGGAAATGCCAAAAGGAGGACGATAATGACAGCTGTTGGGTGGGAACATATTGTGTGCGGTCTGAGATTAGGTAAAACACATTGTCTAATGTTGTATGTACCTTTTGATTACACTGAAATATGAATTAATATGTTTCCAAGGTAGAGAGTGAGTTCTGGGGAACAATGTGCATGGCAAGAGGAAAATGTGCTTGTGGAGGGTAATTTTACTTACTTTTAACATTATTTTTGAGATGCAGCCGGCTTTGCAGGTATTTCAGCTGCTGCTGTGACATTTATAGCGTGTTTTATTGGAGTACCTGAAAGTTGGGGTGCTTTCAAAGGATCATGAGGCATCAAGGAGTTTATGGCATAGTTGGTAACATTTACCTTCACTATTGAGCTGTAACTGATTTAACTGTTCAGGTGGAAGGAAGGTGTATCTAATGTATGCTTTCTGTATCAGTTATTAAATATTACAATGTTCTTAACCATGCAGGCTAGAATTTGATGCTCTCATCCTATGTATTCATCAACAAGACATGTCCTGGCTATTGGCTGTGGTCGTGTCTGCCCGAATTATGGTTACATACAGCCTTAGCTCTCTTTCAGTCCATCAAGAAAAACAAAACTCCAATGAGGTTTCATTCCACTATGTCCAACAACATTTTTTCTCCTTCAGTTTGGTATTGCTGACAAAACAGATCGATGTTAACGAACGACACTATTTAATCTAAAATGGCTCTAAAATCAAAAATTTGACAATTATTAAATGTGCACTTAACTGGAAAGACTGATATAGGCTTCTGCCCAGCCCTAGCTTTAGCAATGTTGTATTTTTTTCTATCCTTTTCAAATAAATTTTGTGCCCCCCTTGACCCTTGCTGAGGTCCCCTAGTGGCCTGCACCTGCCCCCCAGTGGGGAAGCACTGTGATGGAGCTATGCAATGTGTTTTTTGTTATCACTCGAAAACAACAAGAAAACAGCAGTAGTGGGAAAACAACTTGTGGGAAAAAAAAATTGTACTAAAAAACATTTCGGTGCAAAAAAATAATCATGTATGAAGACAAAGGCCTTTCTGGACTTCTATGCATATAAATATCTGTATGTTAATGTGTATGTATGTGTATACTCATATGAAGGCCTATATATGTATGCATGTGTGTGTATGTTAACTTGTGTTTTTGTACTGTGATGAACCTTCCACACTCCAGCATAGTAACAGCGCAGAGCTTATTGCCCAAAACTAATGCACATGTGTTTAAGCAGAATTTTTAAAAACAAAATTGCAATTAAGATAAAGGGGATTCAGGTGGAAAATCAGGGGATTTGTGCAACTTTTTTCATCATTTTTATTTAATTTCAGAAAATCTTCTGGAATGCACTGTTTGTGTTATCCAGCTTATATTTATTGTTTTATTAGTTTGTGATTATTAAGGGTTGCCAACTCTTACGAACACTCACGCTTTCAGACTTTAGCACACAGGCAAGGAATCTTGCAGTAAATCTATGTTATTCCATTATAAACCAGAAATTAGCTATATCAAAACGCTGGGATAGTTACCAAACCCTACAGACTATTTACAAGGTAATAAAACTGTTACATATGTTTAAATGTGCATGTGTGCGCAGACTTGTGTTGAAAATAACAGCCTGCTGACCTGCTGACCGAGGTTGGCAGCTCTGCTTATTTTCCGTTCGTTGTTTCATTTTCAGGTGTCTTGTTGGGCAGCACGGAGATGCTGTGGTCAACTGTTGCCTCACACCTTTGGGACCAGGGTTCCATGCGTGTGGAGTTTGCATGTTCTCCCCATGTCATCGTGGGGCTTCTTCTAGGTATTACAGATTTACAACAAGGGAATAGAAACTGAACCTTCTGCATGGCAGAACTAATAATATTAATGAGATTATAATGAAAATACAAAATTAAATTATAATAAATTCACTTATCATAAAACACACATAAAAAGAACTGTTGACCACAAAGAACATCAAAGGTTGACTAGAATTTGCCAGGAAATTTGGACTCGCCTGCAGGGTTTTGGAAAATGGTTCAATGGACTGATTAAGCTAAATTGGAATAGTTTGGACACATTGACCAGCGGTATGTGTGGCAAGAGCCATCCCACAGTCAAGCATGGAAGTGAGTTATTCCTGATGTGGGGATGTTTTTGCCTGCAGGATCTGACCGTCTTGATTGTGTACGTTGCACCCTGGATTCTCAGAAATACAAGGCCAGTTTCCAGAGGAATGTAATACCCTCTGTTTGGAAATTGATCCTTGGTGATGATTGAACTCTCCATCAAAACAAGGATCCCAAGCACACCTCCAAGTCAACCAAAGGTTGAATAAATCCTGGCATGTCCTGAAGTAACCTCAGTCTGTGGATTTAAATCCCATGAAACATCAATGATCTGGAGCCTTCTGCACATGAGGAATGGAAGAGACTCCAATAGGTAGGTGTAAGAAGCTTGTCAATAGTTATTGAAGATGTGTACTAGCAATTATAAAGGCTAAAGGATGCTTCACAAAGTACCGAGGTTGGAGGTCGATGGTTAAATAATAGTGCACATGCACATTTGTGAAAAGAATTACATCTTTTAGTTGAACTCAGTTTGGGATTTGAGATGAAGGGACTGAATATCTCCAGTTGTGGATGTATGTGATATCTTTGGATCTCTGGAGCCTCAAGTAGCTGACTTCAGCAGCTCATCAGCTTGAAGTTACGTTTAAATATTATAAATTTGACTGAGAAAGGAAAAAAAGTCTTTTCCTCCAAAGTAATCTTTGCTATGGAAATACTTGGCTGCAGTACTTATAGTATAGTTGTTACATTTTGGCATTTATTTGAGCCATAAACAAGGTTAAGCCCTTATCCTCTTACATGTTGTTGCACCTATTTGTTCTGTAATGTAATAATGTATCTAACCCGCAATGAATTTTCTTGAAGTTAGCTATGTATTTTCAGTAAATTACAATATCACTGAATTTGAGATTTCATTACTCTGGTTGAGATTAATCGACTGCCAGCCCAAACTGAAACATTTTAAGAAATGTGTTTTAGTTGCAAGTACGCTTTTCACTCCATGTGACTTTCAGACTCACAGTATAGATAGGTTTGACGAGTTATTTGTAAGGTAAAGCGGACTGGTAAATTCCCGGTGATTTCAGTTTTCTTTTAAAAAAGAGGTGGGGACAATGGACGCCAAAGTTGTAAATGCCGGGGTGTTGTGTCATAAAAAACTACCTATCGAGATGTGCTATCGAGCCTTTCTGCGCTTGTGCATTTCCACCGTTTTGAGATTAAGGTTAGGTTTTTGGGGTTAGGGTCAGGGTTTTAGGAGTTTTGGGGGGTTAGGGTAAGATTTGGGGTCAGGGCTATCGATTAGCACTACGGTAGCATTTTTTCGGCAAGGCAGCATATATCGACAGAACACCGGTCATAGCCTTTAATTCGTTTTCCAGTTACGTTTAGTTAGCTAGTCGCTTTGATGTGAAAGAATCTTATTTTATCGATGGGCACGTTACTTCATACGAGTGGATTCCGATTTAGATATGTTACTGGTACAACACTTGTATGTTCATGCAATAACAGTTTCTCCACCAGATGGCAGTATTACCCCATGCTTCCATTCACAAAGACAAATTTGCTTTAGCAACATGCGCATTGAAGCATTGCCAATTCTCGTGATCACGTGACACTTTCAATTGTTGTAGAACTTGGTGCGCGTGGTATCCCCACTCCCTTCATTGACTCAAAATGACAAACACCCCCAAGCATTCCTGAGGATTGTTCTTAGTCCACCTGGGCCTGTCTGAGATCCTGAGCCCAGTAAATTTGCCGACGGTCTCTGCTGAAGAGCGATCGGTGCTGATTGGTGTCTGACACTTGCTATGACACAATAATCTGTTTGGTTTACTGATATTATTCTGTTATTCTAATGCCACCAAACCACCATCTCTGTCACCTCATATCTCCAAGTGCACCAATGTTCGGCCAAACGTGATGATGCAGTTTCTCCTTAACTTGGCCATGCAGTCATGGGGGGAGAAGGAGCACGGGTTTCGGCTCACGCTGGCTTTATTTGTGAACTTCACCATGTGGGGTGTGTTTGTCAGGAAAACTGGGACCCAGCTGCAGATGCAATAATTTGGCATGGTTCCAGACTGCAACCATTTATTGAAAGTTAAGATTTCATGCGGTCACACCTCTGCGAGTGTATGATAATCATTAGCATGTTTTCTTCTGGGACAGCTAATTAGCAAAGTGTGATTGTAAGTTTTTTTTCTTCTTCTTCAGTGTCTCTCTTTCTTTCTTGCTGATTTGGTGTCTCCCCACCTGCACTTGGGAGTTCGTATGCACATGTTCACTGATGATAAAATGTGTGAATCCCTTTAGTTGTAGTGTCAGTGAAGCGGTGATGCATCCTGGGCTTGAGAAGAGCTTTGTGGGTCTAATAATTGAGCAGCGCTCAGATTCTGATCTAGCGAGCCATTCCTGCCATTCACGACCTTCTGGGTTCTAACCGCATGAATGTTAAAGCCCCCCCCCCCATCAGAACAATGGAGTCCCCAGAGGGGAGAGGGGGGCTTCTAGCACCCCATCCAAGGTCTCCAAGAAGGCCGGATACTCTGGACTGACGTTCGGCATGCATGCACAGACAACAGTCAAAGCCCGTCCTCCGACTCGAAGTCGAAGGGAAGTGACCGTCTCACTCACTGAGGTGAACTCTAATGTACAAGCACTGAGTTGGGGGGGCTATGAGTAAACCCCCACCTGCCCAAACACTCTCACCTAAGTCAACTCCAGAGTGGAACAGAGTCCAGCCCCTTTCCAGGAGTTTGGTTCCGGACTCTGTGCTGTGCATTGAGGTGAGCACATCTAGACAGTATATTTCTAGCACCCACATTAGCACAGGCTTCTTCCCCACCAGAGAGGTCACATTCCATGTCCCTTAGGCAAGATTTGGTAGCTGTTCGCCAAGGACTCTGCTTTCAACTACCACCCAATGACAATGCACTAGATCACCACAGTTCCCCCTACAGGTGCTGTGTGTATACACACATAGCTCTTTTGGGCTTTGCCCGGCTCACAGATGACCTCTTCCCTAGACATGGCTTCAGGGTGGACCCTAGACTCCCAGTTCCAGCTGAGGCTTCTGGATCCATGTTGTTTTTTTGTCATCATGAGCGTCGTTTAAAGTTACACTTGCTCGTAGGATTGTTGAGGCACAAAAACCCATCCAGCATGGTATGGTGATGATTCATTGGGGGGGGGGGTTCCTGTGATCATTACACCTAAATTAATCATAGCTGCCTTTTATTGCCTCTGAGGTCATGTGATCATTTGTTTATGCATCCTGAATGTGAGTAGAGCTTTACGATGGTGGGCTGGGGACATTAGCCTAGTCCAGGACAGTCTGTTGAGCCAGACATAGATAAAAAGATGTTTGAACAGCGGCAGAAAAACAACTCTGACGTCAAGGTATCACCAAAAACAAATTTGCACACTCACTTCACCTTAAACGTCTTGGAAATGATACATCGTTATTTAGCACTAATTACAGCTGAAAAATGGAAGACAAGTTTGAAGCTTTTGTCCTTGGAAACACTAGTGATCTTAAATTTTTCATGTGTCGTAAAACAATTATGAAACGATACGGGACTTTAAGGTCTTCTGCAACATGTGAATAATTACCAGAACCTTTTATTTCCAGATTTGACCTACAGAATGAATTTACAGCAATTTCTTCCTGTTTTTTAAAGTTAAAATAGCAATAACTATTAAGACTCCATTCTGATTTTCGGCTGTTTAACATAGACCTCTATATTAAACCTGTAGTTGACCATGGCTTGGTAGGTAGGAGTCCATTAAAATGAACTTTTCCTGGTATATGGGAGCCTTTCCTAATATGGACTGAGCAGGTTATATCATAAGGAATGCAGGAGCACAAGGGCCACACAATAATCCTTTAGAGCAGGGGGCTCTCAACCACACAACATCAACTGTGTTTGAAAAATCCAACCCAAGGTCCACTGTGTTTGAAAAAAAAATTGGCATGCATTCAGTTGTGCTTTGGTCTGGATGTACTTCAGACCAATGATTTAGAGACTAGAATCCATTGAAAGCAGTGGGTATCTTTGCTGTGTGAGGACCCCCAGACCAAAGCACGCAATGCAGGGGTAGATGTGCCAGGAGTAGGCGCAGGAACCCACAACCCTGCAAGTGAGCCACCCACATGCATTTTTAGGAATATGCTAAACCGATCATCGGTAGTTTAATCTAATTTTAATATGGCGAAGGCTGAAGCTTATTCAATGACTTCGGTTTGTGTTGGTTGCATGGAAATGTACTGCTGTTATCCTCAAACACCAAAAAAACAATAATGCAATAAAATGTAGAGGGTGAAGCCTTCAAAGGGACTGCAAAACAGCTGTCAGTTATATTAGTCATATTATTGTTACTACTTATTATGTTTGCTATACATGTACCGTCTACTAATTTATTTTGTGTATTAAAATCACTATTGGACTTTTATGAATAAGAATCTTGACAAATTTGTAATACATGCCTGGATCAATATCACTAGCTTACACGCTGATAAGATACAGCACCGAATGTGAGCATCTGTGCATTTTCTGTGAATCACGATCGTGATGCTCACAATATCACCACTGGCATCTTCCTGCTCTACTGGCACAGAATCTGCACCACTGGCGTCCTCATTCCCTGCCGGTGGAGCCCAGTAAGGTTATGGTGCCAACGCTGTACTGCATTTTGTTACAGTGCTCCTCTCGCTTCTTTTGTACGTCCTGAAATTGAAAGAGGAAATATTTATTACAAAGGTGCATGTAGTGGCCTAATAAGATTAGAGAAGCCAAAATTCTTCTTCATAATAATAATAATAATGAGTATTTTCTTTTTATAGTTTTTTTTAGTTTACTGTTATACCGTATACTTGTACTGTCCCGCACCTGTGCAAATGGCAATAAAGTATATCTATCTATCTTTTTTTTTTATTATTACTATCTAGTTATTTACTCTGTTCTCAGTTCAGCTATGAAATCAGTGGCGCAGTAGGTCACATTTTGGTTAATACCTTATTATGGTTTTACCCGAATAATTGTTTTCTAGTAGAAATGCCTGCTTTTTCATGTTGATCTTATTAACAGTTTTTAATACATTTTGAAGCCTGACACACAGTCATTTTTTTTCAAAAAGTGGCAAACTGTGTGTTTCAGATGAGTATTGGTAAGTGACACATACCTCTGTTAAAGAAGGTTTGCGAACACAGCTGATGTACGGCTTGGGTTCGCTTAGAATGTTTTCAGAATGGATTTTGTAACAAACCGCACATTCTATCAGAGGCTATCAAGGGAAAAGAACATGGAAACAGAGATTGGACAACCTGCATATTAAAATGAATGAGAAAAGAATTTCTTTATGTTCTTGCATGATTTAATAAAAATTTGACTACTGTTACACCAATGGCTTCCTTCCAATACTAACTTTGTCATCTCTGAATGTGCACCACTTAGCGTTGGGTTCTTCCGTCTCTTTTGTGCATGTTGTGGCTTTGGCATAAAAATTGTGAGAGATGAACCACGCACCAAACCCAGACTGAAAGAAGCAGATGGATATTATTGCATCATAGTAACATTGCTGGCAGTATACATAGCCATATAATCTATAGGTGAATTTCTGTTCCATCAAAGTGATCTATAAAAAATGTAGTTTGTCTTGTATAAAAAGAAATAAATGAACAGATTAAAGCATTTTCTTGGGAGAAGATGTTACCTCAGTGCTGAACTTTTTCAAACTTTTGAAGAAGCGAAAATAGTGCTGTGTACTTGTGTGTGAATTGAGGTTTTGTAGAGCCAGATCTACTCCCTTCTTTTCCACGTTTGAAAGCTGATCGTAAGCATCTTGCCCTTCGCTGGGGGCCAGGAAGGCTGCTATAACAGCCAGGACCATCGAGCTCTGGTTCATCTTCCTGTTTGTACATGGAACAGCTGCGCCGAGGGACTTTGACGGTCGAACTTTGGCTCTTCTGTGAGTTCGATTGAAGATTAACCGAACTTATTTGACCGTTTGCATAAACAGTCCTACCTACTGCTGACATGCATATATTTCATTTACTCATTAATTTGGATCAACCATTGCCTTCCTTCATTTGATCAAGCCTGCATGTTTCAGGTCAGACTGTTTTCAAATTGAATATAAAATTATATGTATAATTTTTAGGGTAGATTTCCAACACAAAGGTTTAAATGCCCCATTTTGTGAGCAATGACCACATGTGTGCTGCAGCTGACAGGTTCTGCTCCTTCCACTGACTCCTCTATAAGCATAATATTTCACAAGATACCTTTCCCAAGTTCTGTAAAGAAACGATACCCGCATGGTAAAAATACCCAGTGTATTTCACCAGTATCCAGTTATGAAGAAAAATCTAAATAAGATAAACTGATCTTGCACATTGTGAGTTAGTCTGTTATCTTAATCCATAATCAGAGTTAAACATTAGACATTAGAATCTGGGTCTTTCCAGAAGAATATCAGCCTAAAACAGTCTACCACTATATAAAAATGACGCAAAGTTCAGATCAATCAAAAAATTCTGAATAATAGAAGAATATAACTTGTATTCTTTATTCCTCATAATATACTTTTTATTTGAATGTTTTATTTCCATCAGTATTAAAATCTCTTACGCCAGTCTATAATTTAACACCAAAATGTGTGCAAGAGTCGATTGGTTTACATCTAATGAAGAACACAATCACCGTATTCCATTTAGTATTAGGTCATACTTATTTTCTAAAATGTGCATTCACCGCTTAAAAATGAAAGTGGTTAGACTGCAACAGACAAGAAACCTGCCCCCTCCCATGGTTATAACAAACAGCAACCCCCCTTCCCCAAATTCAAATTGAAGCTATAACAGGTAACAAGCACCCACCCCCATTACAGAGAAATGTTGCGTCATGATAGGGCAGGCAGAATTTTGTGATTGTGTAAGTTTGTGCTTGGCTTGAGAAAAACACTAAGAATTCTGACTCGAGTGTTTTCGAGTATTTGCAGCAAATCACCAGGAATGCAGAGGGGATTGTTGATACTCTCTCCCCCTGCAAGACATCTATAACTCTCCTTGATTTTGCAGAGCCACAAACATCCTCAGTGACGCATTGCACCCTGGACAACATTTATTTGGACTGTTACCAACCAGCGGAAAGTACAGGGCAGTCAGAGACACACTACCAGACTTAGGTACACTTTTTACCCTAATGCAGTAACCAGGATAATTCTATCTATTAATTGCCTTAGTACTTTTGCATATATTTTGTACATTTTACTCACATGTTACATGTCTACTCGTGTTTTTGTTTGCACCGTTTGGGGAGTTGCTAACTCAGTGTTGTGCTGTTGTATACAATAAAGAATTGAATCCTGAATATGTAACATATGGACCTTAGTTTGCACTGGTTTACACAGCTGAATATAGCTTTGTGGTTAATCCTCTCCTGTCATCCACCCCTTGCAGAAATCTGGCTTTCAGCTACTATCAATCTGAAATTGACTATAACCAATAGTACAGTTCCTTACTGTAATTAAAGCAGAGGAGGTGTGTCAACATCAGGAACACGCTTTCGTAATATACTGTAAAAGAGTGCGGTGATAAGGATTGCAGTGTGGGTGTTAAATTCCTCCACAATAATAATAATCTCATATCCCAGCCATGTAAGGCACAGCGAGAGTGATGTCATAAAACCCCAAAACATAAAGTGATGAGCAATATAAAGTGAACCACCAAGATGGACTGAGTTATTAATGCAACTGTTCCCTCTGCTTAAACTGCACTAGCATGACACACATAAACATGCACATACACGCTCAGACAGACACGTCTGATTTCGTCTTTAGATACACATACATGGCACGCATGTAAATGGAAAGAAGTACTGCCCATATAAAATACGATACATGTGTGATAAAAAAAGAGCGAGCGCCTGACAGAAGGTCACCAAAGCAGATAATGTTTTAATGTCAGAATGATCTGAAAGTGTAATTACCAAAATACACGACATTAAATATGAAGAAGGAACAGCATTACGTTTTTGAAATACCCGAGCGTTCATCTTAAGAGATTTACGGTAAACTTACACTGAACAGTGACCGAGGCTAGAGGCGGGACCCAAATGGTGAAAGATGTGTGTAGGTTGAGTAAAAGGGGATGGCTACTGATAAAAAAAAAGAATATCGTTTCAATAACAATGCGGGCTTTGGAGCGTTTAAGGCGTTGAATTTAGAGTATGGTCCTGTGCGCCTACAGTACGCATGTAGCTCTCTTATTGAATGCAACAAATTAAGTCGTAATCAGTTATTTTATAAGGTAGTCGGTATAATAGTTGTTACGCAGTTTAATTTATATATAATATATGCATGTATGTGTGTACATATACATTCAAATATTGGTTTTAAAGTATCGTTGTGCATCGCAGCTGCGTCCATTCTATGTAGTTGTGTAATTTAGTGTCAGCACGTCGGCAACTATGTTACATCGATGATCAAGTCGACTTCTCAGTAGTTACATGAAGAACAAGCAACGAAAGTAATCAAAAAATAATAATAGGCTATGTTACTGTAATTTAAAATAAGACAAGCAAACGAAGGAGCAGACGGGCTAAGATGACTATGCCTGTCCCGGAGCGGAACTCGGGCTCTGGGGTAAAGGAGGAGGAGAGTGAAGATGAGAGTGAGATCCTGGAGGAGAGCCCCTGCGGCCGCTGGCAGAAGCGGAGGGAGCAGGTACGCGTCCATCACCGGCCATATAATACGCATATGTTTGTGTTGCAGGAGAACTTCGAAGTTCGTAGATGAATGTGTGCCTGTGTGCGGGGCGGGAAACGGTGATTAGTAAATAACTGATACAGCGGAGGTGGGTAGGTGGGTGGAGGAGGGCAGGGCGATTAGTAAATAATTGATGCCGGCTTCTGTCACCAGTGTGGTGCGATTCTTTGTTCACACACATGATCGTAGACCATTTAGATGTGGTTGCTATTTCTCTGATAGAATCTGCTTGTAATACCCTTTCAGAGTATGTCATGAGCCCCTGACCCGCACTGACACTGCGCACGCTTGATTTAAAATGCCTCGGATACATCACGCAAGCTATTCCGGTCTTAGTTGCTGTTTCAGCGCTGTGTCTGATACCTACAGCTGTACGTTGCACGTTGCCTGCCATGTTAAAATTGTAAGCTTAATTGTGACTCGTTTCTGTTTTCATAATGATTATTTTAGAACTCTGGGAACCAATTTCTGACCAAGGTTGTATGCAGACATTGTTCTCTTTGACTGTATTTCTTTCTAAGCGTCTAACTTAGTGTTCAACTACCCCAAAACACAAATTTCAGTTCTGCTGTTACTTAAGTTATTCGTGGGGAGTGTTGTGCTGCCTTTTTGATGTGTTAAACGTAGAACCTTCAACGCACACAGGCTGTGATACTCAGTCAGGCTGACCTGCTTGGTAGTTCTCATGTGCACAATGTCTGATCTTCCATTACTGGCCAGGAAACTTCAACCTTTTTAGAAAAACATCTAAATTTTTTAGTGCAGCTGAATCATCATAGGCACCCTATTCATATGCGCGCTGACACGCGCACACACACGCCTGAATGCATACATGCACACACTGTTGACAATGCTTCTTCATGCTTGCCCTGGAGGATATTTTGGTTTCACAATCATCAGCAGTCAGGAGATGAGGTGGCTTCTGTCATAAGCATTCCTTCTGAGAAAACACGATGCTTCTTGGATTGGCCACGTAGGCCAGATGTCTTAAAGAACCCGTGGTGGATTTTATGTTGTTATCATTATTATTGCGTTACACATTATACACATCAACTACACTTATGCATCTGCCAGTCGACAGCACTTATTTGGACTCCTACTCCACTAAAATAATTGTTCATCCACATCTGTCCCTCCATTCATTATTCATCCACTTGCCCATTCCTTCATGATCAGTTTTGTTTCTATGTTCTTGTTCTTTGTCAGCAGTAGGGCTGGGCAAAAAATCGATTTAATCGATTTATCGATTTTGTAGTTTAAAACGATTTTTATTTTGCAAACTCGA
>JABFDZ020000107.1:758452-775644 GCA_019775955.2 Pollimyrus isidori
TCATAGCAATAAAGTTGCACTTTTTACACTATATCTGATGTATGCAGCCATTTTTTAAGTGCATTGGAAAAAAAAAATCGAAAATCGAATCGAAACTCGAATTTCTTTTAAAAAAATCGAAGATTTTTTTTTAGGCAAAATCGCCCAGCCCTAGTCAGCAGTAAATTTTGTTGATTGGATTTCAGGTACTTGCTGGATATCTTGCTGGAACCAATTATATATTATTGCAAAGGCTTCAATAAAATGCATTAAAATACATTTTGGTTTTAATGTTTCTATACATATGTCAGGGTTACATACCCTACAGAAAAAAACGATGCATTAGCTAGAATCGACTCCCAAATTAGGATGGAGAACTAAAACATTTGATCAGCAGAAAGGACACATGCAGACTGTTACAGTAATAAAAAGATATGTCTTATTAGTTTGTTTTTATGCCTTATATTTCCATGATATTTAGTCATGAGTGACAGAAATTAGCCCTTGTTGGGTAACTGAGTTAACTCAGGGATTATTACTGCAACTTGCAAGCAGAATAATAGCATGTTTTGTTTATCCCCTGCCTTCAGAAGCAATGTGAGTAGGACTGGTTTCAGAATGAAGCTACATTTACCCTTTGAGATTTCATACTGAAGCGGTGCCGCTGTGTGGTCTGATAGAGTCCAACCCTTCATCTCAAGGTTACTATTGCGATTTCATAAAAGGCAATTCAGTGCAGACAAGTTCACACATGACATCATAGATAAATTTAGATGCAGACGTGATTGAGTACTTTTAGTTGAAACGGGCTTGTTGATCTGGGTAAGATTACTTTTTGGAATGTTATGTCTGCTGGAGTGTCATTTTACATTTTAGATGCAAAGTGCATGTTCTCTTACAGAAGTCCTGGGATAGGTCTGTATGGAGGTTTTCTTTTTAAACAAAACCTTAGCGGTATAAGGTCTCTTTGGGATGTCTATGGCTGGGGCATACGGCAGCATTTGTTTACACTGCAGGGGTGGCCAATCATATCCGCAAAGAGCCGCAGTGTATGCAGGTTTTTGGGATAACCTGTACAGTAGGTCAGCTGTTCACACCCAGGTGTGAGGACTCTTCAGCTAATCAGTCCTCTAATTAATAATCTAATTAGGGAGTTGCAACAAAAACCCACATACACAGTGGCCCTTTCTGGATAAGATTGCCCACCCCTGTTCAAGATTATGTAAGTTAAGCAGTCGGTTTAGATTGATGTTAAGTAGACTAATCACACTGAGTGGAATCTTGAATCCCTTGAGTGCATATTCTCTTTATTTGGTGCTTTGTTTTGTTAGAGTGGTAACGGTAATAAGAACAGCCCAGCTGTCGCTGTCATCCATGATTATGTTACTAGTCATGGGGAAGCAGTTGCAGGGGTGACTGAGACAGAACCTGGGATCAGACGCAGCAGCCCAGTGGCTTTCAGATGAGGGTCATCGCTGTTGGACGGTGTGACAGCAGCATACTAGGCATGTCCCTCAATACCAAGAACACTGAGATCCTACTTGTGGTCTTGGCAAGCCCGGTCTTGCAAACTTCCCTCCCGCGAGCAAAGTTGAGACACAATGAATCATGGGATTGGTCTCGTCCGGTGAGGATGCAACTGATGTTTCCTTGATATCTGTGGGGGGGGGGCGGAAGGAACGACATCCGGGGATTTTCACTGTTCTCTGTACTTGTTCAGTATCGGAACTGGCCTTTGGCAATGGAGAATGACGTAAAACAGATACAAGAGAACACAAGTATGGTTAAATACTCATATTGAGAAACACTCTCGATCTGTAGTTCCCAGCATAGGTTCCCCAGACAGTCTGTTATTTTGATTCCTCCCAGCTCCCAGCCTCACACTGGCAAGCATGTGAAAGTTCTGTACAATTTATACATATAGAAATGGTGTGTGGTTCAGTGGATTACGACACATTGCTTGTGATCGGAAGGTTGCCAGTTCAAATCCCTTAATCAGCAGAGCGATTTCACCACCGGGCCCTTGAGCACGGCCCTTAACCCAAAATGCTCCAGGAACTGGCTGATCCTGGTTCCACAAAAAACGAACGCCTCTTTGGGTAGAAGTGTCTGCTAAATAAAATGCATTCAAATAAAAACAAAATGCAATGCAAATGGGCAGACATTTTGCAGCATTTAACATACAGACACACACAGGGAAAAGCCTGTGGACATAACCTGCAATCTCAGCTGCAGTATATGACTGATCCTGTCACAGTTGCCTGTGCTCAGAGGGGATTAGGAAACGGTCACAATTTCACAGAAAAGCATTAAATCATCCAGCGTGTTCATGTCCTAGAGCGACACTTACTCTCTGAGGAATGTCATACTCTGTATACTCTGCAAACGAGCTTGTGTTGGCAGCTCAGGGACAGCCTCCAGTCTGCTTGTGCAATTTGAGGCTTGTTGCAGGCATGTCATCACCTCTGGACGCCTGCTTCTCTTTCGAACAGCAGAAACGCCTCGGGGAAAAAGGCATACTACAGTACACCACAGTGAAGCACTGCTTCCTTAACGTCCCGGGGAATGGCTCTGTTTTGTACGATGGTATCAGTTAACATTTAATCATATTTCACCGCCACCGCAGTGGGTAGTGGTTTTACCTCTGACCTCCAAGGGTTGTTGGTTTAAATCCCGCCTCCACTGTATGTATATGTGCGTGTGTGAGCCCCTGCAATGGGGTGCAGTCTCATCTAGGATAGCTTGGGTCCCATGCTGCAGGAAAGTAAACAGGACTTTTTGTTCCCGTTTGTTGCATGTTTATTTTTGTTTTTTCATATGGTGTGATTTCGGCGGCCCATCTGTGCTGTGTTTGAATGATGAATGAATGAATGAATGTTACATTTATATAGCGCTTGTCACGACACCTTAAGCACTTTCTAAAGAAGCAAAGGGGATCCACTTCTACCACCACTACAGTAGATGATGCGACAGCAGCCATTCTGCACCAGTACACTCACCGCTCAGTAGCTAAGGTGGTGAATAGGCAGGAGAGAATTTACCAGTTAAATACAGGATATGATTAGAAAGCCAGATATGAAAGGGCCACAGTGGGCAGTTCTAGTCAGGAAATCACGGTACCACTTTCAAAGGATACCCAGTGATCTTTTATGACCTCAGAGAGACAGGACTTTGGTTTTACGCTTTGTCCAAAGGACGGCAACATTTTTACAGCACAGTGTCCCATCACTGCACTGGGGCATTGGGATCCACACAGACCACATGATGGGCTAACCTGTTGGCCACACCAACACCTCCAGCAGCAACCCAGCTTTTCTGTTTCCTCTTTGAAATCCCTCTTATTGTCTGGGTCGTCCTTTACGAACATATCAATGTGGGAAGTATATAGTCTACAACAGCGATTCTCAACCCATGGGCTGTGACCCAAATTTGGGTGGAGTTCTGAAAGGGATGGGAACGTAAGCATTAACCTACATAAATGGGTCTTAGGTCTGCAAATGCTGAGCACTTAACTAATGAACACTCAACTAACACAAGAAGCCAAACCACAGATGCTTAATTTAAAATTCACTGATACATCCAAGTAGATTTATGTGATAGGCATTGATTAACATAAATTACAGTGTCTATTGCATGCTTGATCATAGCATTAATTTACACCTATATAGTGGTACCTCGGTTCTTGAACTCAGTAGAACTGGAATTTCTTGAAACTCAAACAAACCAGTTTGACCTAGAACTCGATCTGAATATCAGAACTTGAACTGTGAACGCTGACCTAATATAAATTGAAAGCGGCAGGAAATGAGTCTTACTTCAATGCAATTCTTACTTGAATGCCTTCTTCCCAGACTGGACGATTATCCAGATAAAGCAGTACAACATTACAGTTATTAACAATGAACAAACCACTAACTTACGTGTACCATTAGTGCATTTATGTCATTTAATTATATGAGGTAAATTAACTGAAAACCAGTTCTCACTGCTTTACATGATATTCAGGAGAAATAGCAGATTGTGCATGGGAACTGCCTGGGATAAAAACATCATGCATGTAACTAAACTCTTCAGCCAATAAGGGCAAAGGCGCAAAGGGCACCAAGGCGGTTCCAGTTTGTGCAGTCGGGTGAGAGGTTGCAATGCATTTAACTGTAATGCATTGCATCAGGATCAGAATGTGTTTCTTTAAGCCAGCGCTGTACGCACGTCGAATGCACACAATTACCACTGGGGAAACAAAATGAAATGCGGATTGAACACATAGGGCTAATGTCAACATCCAGAAACGGCTGATCGCATGGGGATTCCACACGAAGTTAACGAGGGGGCGTGGCACACGGAAGGAGCAGGGGTAATGTTGGAATAAGATCTTTATCATTTTGGAAGTCGTTAAGAAAAAGATGCTCTTCTTGTTTTATCTTGTTCATTTTTTGTTTAAATGCTAAAAAAAAAAAAATAGGTGTAATTTTGGGGGGCCGGGAACCAATTCATTGGTTTTCAATTATTTCTTATGGGAAAAATTTCATCAGAACTCGAACTTTTTAGGATTTGATCCAGAGTCCGGAACGGATTAAGTTCGAGAACTGAGGTACCACTGTACTTGATATAGGGTCACAACTGAGCTGGCATGG
This sequence comes from Pollimyrus isidori, assembly GCA_019775955.2. Classification (NCBI taxonomy): domain Eukaryota; kingdom Metazoa; phylum Chordata; class Actinopteri; order Osteoglossiformes; family Mormyridae; genus Pollimyrus; species Pollimyrus isidori. The sequence goes on from JABFDZ020000107.1 coordinate 763,066, forward strand.
TAAAAATTGGGTCATGGTGCAAAAATGGTTGAGAACCTCTAGTCTAAGAACATGCATTTAGCACACGGTGACACTCCTTTCAAAAGGCATATAAGCAGATATTAAACCCTTTAAACCATTTTACTTTAAATGACCTCAATTGCATTACCAAGACAAAGACGTCAAACGGTTGTCCGAATAACTAGTCAGACAGACAAAGAAACTGACAACAGATACTCGATGTAATAGGTGGACATGAAATAGTACCTAGGAACTTAAAGATGAAGTAAATACTATAGCAGAAATGCTACAGCAGAAATGCTGTCAAGACAGTGTTTTCATATAGTCCCCATGGATTTTGCAATGCCCAGACATTTCAACAGAGTCAACAGACAACAAGGGTGGAGTGGCATTTAGTGATGACACCTTGATGGTGAGGTGGTTTTGATGGATGGCTGACGAGCTGCCGATCTGGGAGAGCCTGTAATCCTTTGTGCAATGATTACTCAATTGGAAAGAATAAAACATTTTCTAATATCCTGCATCCCTTATAGAGAAAACAATGCAGTTTGACTCCATTCATGTTTTTCAGCCTGCTGGTTTAGAAATCCATCCATCCATTTTCTGTACCCACTTGTCCTGTTCAGGGTTATGAGGGTCTGGAGCCTATAACTGAGGCTATGGGTGCAAGGCAGGGAATAACCTAGGGCAGAGTGGCAGCCCATCGCAGGGCACACTCACACACCATTCCCAGACACACACACACACGCACACACACATGCACGCACATTCATACCTATGCCATGGATAACGCCACTTCACCTTAGCATGTGTTTAATAGGGTGCCAAAGAATATCTCAATTGTTCAGTTCTGTCTGTACATCTTTAAATTGTTATATTTAAATTGATATTTACAGTGACCCCTACAGGTCCTGGGATGTAATGACAGTGACCCCTACATGTACTGGTGAGTAATGGCAGTGACCCCTACAGGTCTTGGGTTGTAATGACAGTGATCCCTACAGGTACTGGGGTGTAATAGCAGTGACCCCTACAGGTACTGCGGTGTAATGACAATGACCCCTACCGGTCTTGAATATGTGATAACGATTTCATCCTGCAGGTTTCCTGAATGTAGTAGAGTAGCGTATAGTCAGCCTCTGCTTCCCAGGCCTTATTTTCCAGAAATTCAAAGTAAGGGAGCAATTTTTAGTCTTTTTGTATTTAATATCCCAGTCTGTTACTTAATTTTTAGTTCAATTCAATTTATTTTTGTATAGCGCCTTTCACAACAGAGTCATCCCATGGCAATATCCACGGGTGTGTTGTGATACATTATACTTCATTAGAGAGGGTAATACAGAACGGAAAGGAAAGAAATAAAGAAAGCCAGTTGACAGCGGAGGAGAGTAACCAAAAACTCCCAAGTAAGGAAAAGAAAAACCTCTGGAGGTCCAAGGTCAACTGGCTGCCCGACCCCTGGGGTTCTGTTACTGAAAACAGAAGAGAGTGGACTTGTTTGCTAAAAGGTCAGTGTAAGCTCTGATTAAGGATCATCACGAAGTCCATCACTGAGTCCGTTATCCACGTTGGCCTGTGTAGGGTGGCCAAAGTCCATCAATAAGTCTGTTCTCCATGCTGTCCTGTGTAGAGTGGCACTGAAGGCTGCACCCACGATGATACAATTCATAGGTCCCATTCCAATGTCACCTCTTCATGGGGCTGAACCAGGACTCCAGCTCAGATGGTACCTACCCCAGATACTATTCAGACATGTGGGGAGGCAGAACATGCACTGACACATAAATGGACGAGTTTTAAAAACTGAGACCAAATCGGCATCCTGAACAGGGGCCGGTAAACCATTCCATGATATAGGCGCCCTGTGGCAGAATGCTTTATCGCCAACTGTCACTTTATTTGCGTGTAGAATGACAAAGAAACATGCAGGTTTCCTTGTGCTTCCACATATAAATGATGTGAACCCAAAGCGTAAGCAAACCTCAAAAAGAATGTGACAGATTGACTAACTGAGCAAAAACCTTAAAGCACTCCTAAAAAATGAATTGCATTTACCCAACATACCTTTAATCCTCATGCTAGCCTTCTGAACTGATAATATGCGTACAGATATTTTTGCATTTTCTGGATAACAGCTGGAGACAATAATGGAAGAACCCTGTGGCAGACTGACTGCTCGCTGACATTCATTAATCCAGCAATTTCACTGAGGGTTTAATGGATGTTTATTTACTGAGCAATGCCTTTGGCACATGACTACTAAAAGGCAGATTAATAAATTACCATGGTCAGTGTTTTACTTTTCCGGCATGGATATATTTCAGTCCCATCCTTGGCTCAGATGGTCACGGTGCCGCTCCCTATGCTGTTATGGGGTGGTGACACATTGGTCATTGTGTTTTCACCTGAAAGTCATTTGTAAAGTCACATGGCTTTCTAAAATGTTAACCTCAGTTTATTTAATTTACAGTACATTCCAGCCGAGAATTATAACGATGTAAGACTTCCACCCACCCATCTTCCATTAAAACTTATCTAGTACAGAGTCAAGTATAGAGTATATAACAGATTGCATTCATACAGTAGCAGATTCATAGCAGATGTACCAAATACACTAGGTGTTAATCTAACTGCATGTCTTTTAATTATCCCATAATAAAGGGTCAAAATGATGTTTAAATGACCTTGGTGTACGACAGTCAATGTACGTCAGCCTCTAAAGTCACCCCAATATTTGCAGTGACCATCTAATGTGCTAATATATTTTTTGACTTGACCACAATCACACACTCGTATTGTTAATCGAATACCTCACCGAGTTATTTAACTAATCCAGTTAATTAATTGTTTGAGCTGATGGTGAAATGTAAAAAAATACACCAAATGGCTGAGCTGGATCTGAAGCGGTGTTCATCTAGCCATCTAACTCAGTAAATTTTTGGAGAACAAGATTTTTTTTTGTTAGTTTGTTGGTACTGTTTATTTGTGTACATTTTACTGTTAAACTGTGCTTTTTGCTCAGCAAATTTGGAGTAACTACACAGAGAAGAAGCTTTCAAACATTTTCTATGGCAACCTAAGACATTTGCACAGTACGGTATCTGTGTTGATCTATGTACGCCCTGAACCTCATTCTTATCCTATTACTCTGAAAAGACGTAGAGTGCTCTTGCACCTGTATTTTCCAGGCTCCAGAGCCCAACAACCCTGCATAGGACAAGCGGGTATAGAAAATAGATGGACGGATGGACCTACAGAGCTTCCATAACGCGTCTGTTTTTCCTAAGTTCGCTGTGCTGTCAAAGTGTGTATTTGCATATTGCAGGCAGCCCCACCCCATAATTACTCATAAGGAACAAAAAGTAAACAGAGACCTTCTTTGTGCATTTTTTTCCCGTAAAAACATGCATGCCTCTTGCCCTACCCCTACTCCAAGAGTGTTCCCCCCCAAGGTGTTTTGTATGAGCACCTGTGGAAGTCAGTTCTTTGTTTTATCTGTTGAGTTGCATAATTGGTCTAAATTTACCCAATTTTCAAGAAGACATGCTTGTGAAATGCTTTAAATAAAATGTTAAATTCACCTTGTGAGAGAGGCAAATTCGGCACTGCTCTTCTTGAGGGGGTACTTAAATCTTTTGGGAACCTTTTTATTGAACTTTAGCAGAGTAGACTATGAGCCTGTTTCAGACTGATGAAGTGCTTTTGAGAATCGTCAGAGGTGCTGGTAAAGGGAAGTGAGAGAAGTGGGTTTTCATATTTCTTCCATATTTCCTGCTAGGTTGGGAAAATCTATTTACAGGCTCTGGAGGCACACCCTGCTCAAGATGGTCAACCATGATTTAAAAAAATGTATGCAATGTGTTATTACCTCATTATTTTAAAGTGTGTATGTCTAACAAATACTTATCTTTAGTACTAACACTGTGGCTCAATGGGTTTCACTGTAGCCTCAGAGTAGTGCGCTTGGTTATTTTTCCATGTTTTGTCACATTTTTTCTGGCTGCAGGCCCAATACTTTGTGTTTAGCCGAATTGCTGTTTCTAAATAGCCCATAGTGTGTGCTCCGCACTTCTGGGATGTCTGGGATAGCTTCCAGGATCACCATACACATAAAAGTGTTTTGTTTATTTTTAAAGCGCCTGAAAGGATGGATTATCGTTGTTGTCGTAGTCTAAATTTTATAAATCTTCCTGTAATCTCCAAAATATGTGGGATTTATTTCACTCTAAAAACAGCACAAATATCTATGTGTTACTGTAGTGTTTTTCTCGCCGTATCATAATTAATCATCGTAACCCAGGGATTCTCAGACTTTTGTACTTATCAAAACACTCGCGTAAAGACCTGTCTTCATACATGCTTTCTGCTAAAAAGGGATTGAGTACAATAGGCTGTTCTGCTGAAACGTCACATGGCTTTTCTGAAACATAAACCCCAGGCTGAAACTTCCACAAGAAGCACACACTTCCGCTATCCCACAGGAATGTCCGAGTTATGTTACTCTGACGAATTCTGTTCAGCCCTTAGTCATGCAAAAAGCTGTAAGGGTCCCTTAAAATGTGATTGTTTTCCAAAGCCATAAATAGATAGTTGTGGGTACTATGGGTTCCTTCAGAGCATCCGAATGACACGTACAGTACTGTGCAAAAGCCTTAGGCAGTCCAAAGAAATGTTTAAAGGGTAGCAAGTGTACTTTGGCTTACAAGAAAAAACACAATTTAACATTAGAACATGTGCAAATTAAGAGTAACACAATTAAGAACTATAGCAATAATTTCTTCTGTTTTCTAAAAAGTTCCTGATATCTATAGTTGGATGGCTAGATGAACACTGCTTCAGTTACCTAACTTCTCCTCAGGGGCACCTCAGCCATTTCATGATTTTGTTAAATTTTTCTTCTAAGCTCAATTAAATAATTAAATGAATTGGTTTAAATAGTCAGTGACAGATTGACTGGCTGTATGAGGTGAGCTAGTGGCCAAGTCAAAAAATACATGGCTGCACTGGAGGGTGGCTGCAAATACTGGGGTGACGGTGTGCATTGTATAACTAGATGTCAAAGCTTCTCATCTCAGAGCAGCATGTCTGTGACTTTATGTGCCACATGTTTCCAGTGCATTGTCTAGTTCAGTCAAACAGACAATTATTCAACACCAAATTGAATTGCAGTGGTTTTGTATTCTGTGATGGGTTGGCGCCCCGTCTTGGGTTATGCCCTACCTTGAGCCAGCAGCTTATGGCAGGTTCTGCCCCCCCTGAATAGGATAAGTTGCTAAAGAAAGTGGATGGATGAATGATTTTTTATTCTAACTTTTTGAGTAACATCATGATGCTTTGTTTTTTTAAAAAAAAATTACTCTAGTCATTGTCCTTAGAAAGGGATTCCATTTGCAAGGTGCGGATTAACATCGGCGCTCATTAATATATGTTTACTTAGTAATGAGATTCCGGTGCTGCTTTTCACAGCATGTATAGGCGTCAAGCATCTACTTCAGTAGGCTTTTGATCTGAACAGATCCAGAAGGTAGTGGGTTCAAATCCCATGGCCGTCAGAGATATCATATTGTTGTTGTTGGGGCATCTGCTGCAGGAGTGCTGGGTTTTCCTTGGTTTTCCGTTGCTTTGGACAAAACCATCAAATGAAGGCTTTGCTGAAATATCTGGCCTCTGGACTGCAAACTCCTAACCCACAGCCTCACATTGCCACGGTACCTCCTCTGACAAAGTCACTCACAAACATCTGGGCTCTGAAATGCAAAATATCTCCTTCCACTCCCAGTGCTGTTACATCTAAGGAATAATAAACACCTATAAATGTGATTCATGTTTATTGTCTTTTTCTAAATGCCTTTGTAATTCCGTTACAGATGGGGGGTGTGTGTTTATTTGCACAGAAGACACTTTGGGTAGGATGTGCAGTGTCATAGGGTTAGTTTCTTTGTATTGTGTAATCAGAATGAATGGACATGTGCTGGTTACACTTTCTAAATTACATTCATATATACAGCTCTGGAAAAATGTACAATTTTAAAACAATCTGCATTTTTAAATCCTGGTTTAATTCCGGTTCTACTGACAGAAGGCTGCACTGAGCAGCAGGTTGTTTCTAGGTTCAAAACTTATAAGACTCCAGTACAGAAGAACAATATGAAACAGGAGACACCAGAGACCAGCTGTGTAAAGGGCAGAGGCGACGTTGTAATGCTAGAGGCGACCGTTGACTTATCCAGTAGTGTCTCATGAATCAGAGGATGACATCAAGTGACCTTCTAAAGGAATGGGAAACATTAAGTGCAGGTGTGAGCTGCACTGCTAGGACGGTTTGTATTAGGCTACTTGAAGCAAAACTGAAGACTCATAAAGGAAGGAAGAAACCCTTCATTAATGAGAAGTGGAGAAGAGCCAGACTGCAGTTTGCAAAAAAATATATTCACAGATGCACACCCATAAATTGAGAAATGAGTGAAATGAAAAATGTTGCTGTGGTCTCCTAATTTTTTCCAGAACTGTTTATGTAGTGTAATAGGTTTATAATGTCACCAATTTAGACCGCTTAACATAGCACTTGACTTTAACTTGGTTCTGATATTCAGCATTCTTGTGCCTTGACCTTCTGCCACTATGTTAACATTTCAAAGGCCTCAATTCCAGACTCAGTTGTCCTATTTTATCTGATCCGACACCTTTGACAGTAAGCACAAGGGAAGCCACTGTGCTCAGCGTGTAAAAGGCACAGCAGTGAGGTAGAAAAATGCCCTTTGTTCCAACAGACCAAACCCTCCACCCTAGTTACAGTAGCAGCTATTGATGAGCACATAGTGACTTATTACTTGGGGGAAAATACAGATGACATCACTCTACCCTATTCTGTTCCTTTTCCTCTTTCCTGTTTTCCTTTAATCATCTTCACCATTGCATGCTCATGTCTGCCTGGAGCAGTGGAGCAGCTTCTGGTGGCGTGTCATTCACCCACAATGCATTGCAAAGCCTGGTTGAAGAATAATTATTTAGCATTGGGTTCAATAGCATTCTTCATCAAAGCAGGTACTGACCAACAGGCAATAAAATTCGGTCAAGCTAAACTATTAAATTCCTGCTTTCATGTGTAATGTGCTTTTTAACTCAGAGTATTAAGTTACTTCCTACTGACTGGCAATGGGAGAATGACTTACTGGACCCAAAGGTTTGGGATAGCTGGAATGTGGTGAAGCATATTAAGCCCATGGGTGTGTGAGATCTGCTCCGTTTGGGTGGCGAATGGATCCAAATGACACTGGGATGGAGGACAGGGCAGGGACATTATGTGGGTTTGGAGTAATTAGGGTTGAGAAGGCCGCAGAGCCATGAGAGCTTTGACTTGTGGGAAACGAGCAGGGGAAGAGCAGGGAGATCGGCCAGACAGCCCTGCAGCCTGAATGTGGCTGGGGATCGTGCATCAGTCCTACCCCTGTGTACCGGGCACTTTCGCCATTTTCCCGCGGATTAATAAAGCAAGTAAATGGGCAAAAGCTGGCAAACTAGGCTTACAGTCAGAAACTTAGACTGTTGACTTGTTCTGTATTTTGATATTGGTATAAAAGATTTAATGTCAATGGTGGGAAATTATCTTTATGTGGTGAATTTGATGCTGATATGTCTTTACCCTACAAACCCTGAAAACGCATAAGGAGTTTTGATGGGCGAATCCATCTGCATGCAAAACATCCGTGTAATATTCTGACTGTCAGGACGGGGTGATACTTACTCATGCCTTTGCCCGGAGTTTAAACAAACAACTTCCCAGTTGTGGTTTCAATTTCACATTGTATGTGCCACACAAGATTCAAATAAAAACTTTGTTTTATGAAAGCGATTGAAAGAATACATTTTTGGAATGTGCTGGAAAATGTTGATCTTGTGTGGACCACATACATTTTTTGGGGATCTGCCTTTGTACATTTCAGTTTAAAATGGAAACATTTTTATAGTATATTATGGAATAAAGAGAAAGGATTTAGTGAAACATTTAACCTTTTATACTTTAGTCATGCTAGTTAAGTTCTTCATAAAAAGAGCTTCTTTTTAGTTGTATCAGCCACAGTGGGGAAGGTGCAGCTACAGTAGAACAGCACAGCTTAAAAATCTGGTGACGCCTCTCTGTCTCCCCCTGTAGGTGAGTCAGGGCAATGTTCCGGGTATTGAGACTGCCTCCTTGGCCATGGACACAGAAGAGGGAGTGGAAGTGGTATGGAATGAAGTACAGTTTTCTGACAAGAAGGTCTTCAAGACACTGGAGGTAAATGCACCTTACTCACTGTAGGTAGATATGCTCACGTTCTTCAAAAACTGATGTATATGAAGACTTAAAATGGCAGAGTCACAGTCACGCACAGCCTCCTGTTCACCTTCTGTTTTCGTCTCCTGCAGGACAAAATCAAGGAGATGTTTGAGAACCTGATGCAGGTGGAACACCCCAATATCGTCAAGTTCCACAAGTACTGGCTAGACATGAGGGAAGGTCGAGCGAGGGTGAGTGGGGCACAAAGACCCAGCAATGACCCAGCAATGACCCAGCGATAACGCCGCAATAACCCAACAATAACCCAGCAATAACCCAGCAATAACCCAGCAATGACTCAGCAAAGACCCAGCAATGACTCAGCAAAGACCCGTGCTCTGTACTGTTACAAACATATAGAGTCTTGTGAAAAAACTTAGAGGACACTTATTGAAAACCTCTGTGTTTTTTAACATAGGTAAACATATTGACATTTGATATTCATTTTTATCAATATCGAGAGATTAAGATAATATAACCAAACCAAATTTAAGAAATGTTTTTTTTTTATTATTTGTAGTATGTAATTTATAGAAAAGCAATTTCTTGTGAAGAAAAAGGTAGGATACCCCTATCATTACTACTTAAAATGGCTAGAATTAGATTCAGGTTCACCTGATTAGAACATTATTACAGCAGCCTGTCTGATTTAAATCTCAGACATTTAGTTTGGTTTGCTCTTGATCGTTGAAGTGAGTGGTATCACCATGGTGAGATCCAAAGAGCTCTCTGAGGCCTTTAGAAAGAAGACTGTAGATGCATATGTGTGTGAAATGAATGTAAACAGATTTCAAAAGAATTTAAATCAGCCATTCCACTGTCCAGAAAACCATGTACAAGTGGAGAATACTCAAAACAACTGCCAAGACAGCCAGGTCAGGCCGTCCTAGCAAGAGCAGTCCAAAAGCAGACCAGAAGATAAAGACATCTCCAAAAATCATAGAATGCCATTACGGGATCTGCAGAAAGCTCATTCTGCAGTTCATGTCAAAGTACATCCATCTACCATCAGAAAGAGACTGCGGACGTTTTATTTACATGGGAGTTGTGCAAGGAGGAAGCCCTAACTGTCAAAAAGACTGAATTTTGCCAGAGATCACTTAGACAAAGACCAGGACTTCTGGAACAATGTACTTTGGACAGGTGAATCTAAAATTGAATTATTTGGACACATTAACAGAGGACGTGTTTGGTGTAAACCAGAGAGCATTTGAGCAAAAGAACTTCACACCAACTGTGAAGCTGGGGGAGGTAATGTCATGGTTTGGGGCTGCTTTGCTGCAGTAGGACCTGGCCAGCTCACCGTCACAGAATCCACTATGGATTTCTTGTCGTATCAGAGGGTGCTTGAGGAAAAATTGGGACCATCTCTCCAATAAACCAAGCAGAAGTGTGGCTGGACCATGTGACATAACAATGACCTAAAATGTTCCTGTAAATCCACAAAGGAATGGCTCAGAAGAAAGAAATGGAGAGTTCTGGAATGGCCAAGTCAAAGCCCAGATCTGAATCTAATTGAGATGCTGTTGGGTGATTTGAAATGGGCTGTTCCTGCAAGACACTCCTCAAACATCACACAGCTGAAGGAATCCTGCATTGAGGAGTGGGGAAAATATTCTGTCAGTTGGTGTCAGAGGCGAGGTTATAGGAAACGACAAACGGGAAATACCTGCTATTAGGACATAGGGTGTCCTAGCTTTTTCCTCAGTAGGAACTGGCATCTTTGTTAATTTCTTTTGTTAAGTAAGTGAATTTGTTTTTTGGATAGGTGATGCAATAACTTATCCTTTATATGTAGATATTAATTTGAAAGAAGATGAAATATAATTTGATGTTTCTTAACAGAGAATTCAGTATTTAATGAGGTGCCCTAATTATTTTACATGACTGTATACATAAATGCTGTACAGAGCGAGAGTGAGTGGGACGCAATGACCTGGCACTTACCCACACTCCGTTACTGACCGTGTACAAATCTGCAATGATAAGCTCTCATGCCTTCTCCAGTGGTTCCTCCCCATTTATGGTTGTTTCTGTGTGTCTCTGTCACAGGTGATCTTCATCACAGAATACATGTCATCTGGCAGCCTGAAGCAGTTTTTGAAAAAGACGAAGAAAAACCACAAAACTATGAACGTCAAGGTGAAAATGCCCTTATATATTTTTATAAATAGCTGAAATGTAGGTGTGTCTATCATTTTTTAATTTTATTTTAAGCTTACTATAAGGATTCATAATTTATTGGAACCAAAATCTTTGGGTCTAAAATCTCTATTGCACAAATGCCTCGTAGCACAAAAAGCGAGTTGTATGTTGCTACTGATAGATACTCTACGCATTTAGTTCATCTATAGGTACACAGCGCCACCTGTGGGTCAAGCTTTGTAAGAAACATGAAACTATTACATGAGTTTCAGTTTAATGTCAGGTGCCTTTGGCTGTTCCAGACTCTGCTAGTGGTATGATCACTATATATACACTGCTGATCAATAGCCAACTGTGCAATAATTTGGTGGTCAGGGAGAAGATCAGCTCAGGGGTTGGATTTTGAGGTGTTCCTGGAAGAGATGAGTGTTGAGGGTCATGATGGGTAACTTGTTCCTCACCATTGAGGAAAATCAGAAATTACTTAGAATGACAAATAGAAAACTTTTACTGTTTCACTGCAGGCATGGAAGCGATGGTGCACCCAGATCCTCTCGGCCCTTAGGTGAGTGACACCCCCTCACTCTGCCTGTACCGGATGAGCTTTCATCACATGTTAGTTATACTGTGCAATTTGGAGATGTCAGGGAAATATCAGAGGGGAGTGTGTATGTATTTAATTGATTTACATTAACAGCATAGCACAAGTGACAGGTCTGTTCTAGGCACTTCAGTTCCTTGAGAATTTATTTTAATGCCTCAGATGAATATTATAAAGGCTTGGTGCTTATTGTGTTTTGTCAGTATCTTTTTTTCTGTGTCTTGCTGAGCCTGTTAACAGAAGAGAAGCAAACTATATTGGCCAATAAAACAATACTCTACGGCAGTAAAAGAGGAAAGTTCTTTTTTTTTTTCACCATAGCTCTTTTTTGTAAGATCTGCTTCTGAGTGGACTGGCGGGCACAATCGGGGTGAGGGGGGGGGGTATTTATGTTTCCATTCCACAATTGGCCCAAATCATCCGTGCCACACAGTTTCAGAGTTACTGAGTAAGCGACAGCGTTACCACAAAAGTAATGCTTTTCCTGCACCTCATCACCAGTACATAACTGGGGCAGCTGACTGGGAATTCTCCATATCCTCCCAATTAGCCACTCAGGCATTGACATGTACTGAAGTAATTTGACCAGTAGTATAAACACTTATAGTATAGGAGAATTATAGAGCAGTATTACAGCTGCTGTGTGTGACTGAATTAGTTACCGCCATTACAAACCTTTTATCACAATGCTAGCCTTTCTAACCTTCCGTGTAACATTGATGTCTCTGCCTGTTGCATCCAGTTACCTGCATTCCTGTGATCCTCCCATAATCCATGGCAACCTGACCTGTGACAACATCTTTATCCAACATAATGGACTCATTAAAATTGGCTCAGGTGCGTCCCCTGCAGGACATGCAGTACACTGCACTGCAATCTGTCAGGTCCCCGCTGGAGATTTATCAGTAACGCCTTTAAGCTCAATCTATACTCTGTTACATTTCATTTGTTTTCATCGAAGATGAAGGAAATTTATCACTAAATAAAAACACAATACAATACAAGCAACTTCTGCAAAAATGTATCATTTAAATCGTCAGGAAAGACATTTTTGAGAAATTTTAGAATTTTCAAGACAGTGGTTGCAAGGACATGCTTGTTATAATCCCTTTTTGCGAATCATGTGTTTAATTGTTATTTTTCCCTTCTCTCCCTGGCCACAGTGTGGCACCGACTGTTCGTCAACGGTAAGCCTCTGCATGGCACATTGTCTCCCATATTTCACATCTTTTCTTTCCACCCACGGAGCTGATTATGAAACCCGGATCGCCTGATTTAGCACAACAAATATGAACATGGCCCCCGTCAGACCACAGTCCAGCTTGTTAAGGATGCTCTTCTCTCTGTGTTTATTGTTCCTGACTATTGGTGGCGGTGCGTGTGTGTGTGTGTCTGTCTGTCTGTCTGTGCTGTCCCTTTTTACAATGTTTTTGTGCATGTGACTAGGGCTGCAACTAACGATTATTTTAATAATCGATTAATCTGTCGATTACTATTTCGATTCATCGATGAATCG
>JABFDZ020000107.1:775744-796646 GCA_019775955.2 Pollimyrus isidori
ACTCCGCGTCGCGCGACGCAACGAATCGATTATGAAATTCATCGCCAACTCTTTTAGTAATCGATTTTTATCGATTCGTTGTTGCAGCCCTACATGTGACTCATCATTTGTTCTACATCATTGATGAAGTGCCAGTGTGCTGTGGTTCTCATGCCCGTCCACCCTCTCTGCCCAGTCTTCCCAGAGGCGGTACACGGCACCGTGCAGCACCACCGGGATGACAAGAGGACCATGCACTTTTTCGCTCCGGAATATGGCTGTATGGCTGCTTCTTCGTCTCCACCCCGTGATGTCACTTCCTGCCCAATAATCCGCCTGCTCTCCTCTGCGACTGTCTGCGTATTACTCACTAGTGGCACTTTCAATCACACCATGTCGGTTTAACAGACGTGATCGTTTACCAATTCTATGTAATTTTGTGGGTATTGTTGTAATGCATGATAGACAAAAATGGTATGGTCAATGAAATGCTGATGTTTATTATAATATTTAGGGACATCACTATACAAAAGCTTCAGCATATAGTTTTAAAAGGCCTTTCTGTTGTCAGCCTACCCTTGTTCCCTTATACACGCTCCTTATGCTACTGGGCTCATGGCTGTTTGCTTGCTTCCAGTGACTGAAGATGACCCCGCCATTGACATTTTTTCCTTCGGGATATGTGCCCTGGAGGTGAGATTTAGGCATCTGTGACGATGTCGCTTTCTCGCTGTTGCTGGCTTGTGATTGGTTGCGATTCACTTACACCACAACCCAGATTTGAATTGTTATTGTAAAATTCGGGTTGGGAAATTCAAGTTCAGAAAAACAGGGAAAACATCCAGGATACTCAGTAAGAGCAAACGAGCGCAGATCTAACTAAGCATAATCCTGGCCAATCACAAGACGGGTCGCCAGTCATTTGAGATGGCTTTTTCTACATTCAACACCTTAATATTGTGTCTGAATTTGGGCAAATAAATTCAAAATTGGGCTGCGGTGAGTATGATTTCATTGCCATACTTACGTGAATGATAAACATGTTTTCACTTTGTAGATGGCTGTCTTGGAAATCCAAGCCAATGGAGACACTGTAGTGTCTAGTGAGGCCATAGTACATGCAGGACAGTCTCTTGAGGACCCACTCATGAGGGTGAATGAAAGTTTTCTGTCTTCTGGAAATTATGTAAAACTCCTCATTAACTAGTGAATCCACATGCCTCTCACCCCAGCATAATGTCCTCTCTGCTTGTGCCTTAATGTAGGAGTTCATCCAGTCGTGTGTGCGCCCTACGGCTAACTTGAGGCCCACGGCGCACAACCTGCTCTTCCACCGTGTGCTGTTTGAGGTCCACTCTCTCAAACTGCTGGCTGCCCATTGTTTCATCAACAACCAGTGTGAGTATTTAGTTCTACAGCTTTATTATAATCCGGGATAGGCGAGAGATCGCAGTCGCAGGCCGAAATCTAGCCTGGACCTTTTTTTTTGTAGACCTTCTTCCTGAGAATTGTGTAGAGGAGAAAACCAAGTCAATTGACCCCAGTGGCATCATGGCTGAAATCAAGCACCGCGGCCGTCCGGGAGTGCAGCTCAAGTAAGGGACTCTTATGTTGCGTCCGTGCAGGATCTCTGTTTCTTCCGTGGTGAGGTGACTCGCTGTCCTCTCTGCGTGTGCAGGTACTCTCACGTTTCCCCTCTGGAGCTCGACAAATTCCTGGAGGATGTGAAGTGAGTGCCGGGGCCTGCCGGCGTTTGTGTAGTTATTCTTAAAATCGGGGCTCTTCTTTGTAAAACCTACCAGTGAATCACATTTAATAGAAATTTTGGATGGTTCCCGTGTTCAGACATTGGCTGTGGCATTTCCTTGTGCATCCAGGAATGGGATCTACCCCCTGATGAATTTCGCCTCTCAGAGACCCCATCCAGTTCCACGGGCTCTCTCACTAACCCAGGAGCACATGGAGACAGGAGTGAAGACCCCCACCCCTGAGCCACAGGAAATGGAGACCCGAAAAGTGAGCAATGTAGAGTACTGAACTATACTATACTATATCTCTAGGGTGACCAAATTAATTCCCATATACTCCTATTAATTCCCATATACTCCTATTAGAATATTTGTAAAATCCCCCAGCTTCACTTCACATGGAATGGAACGTTCCTGGAAGTTTTCCAGAAATTGTCTGCCCCTTTCCCATCCCAACAATCTCAAACAAATAGTAGTTTATAAGAATGTTCGATACACTTTGTACGATGTTTGTTGTCTAATGCAGTGTTTCCCAACCCAATCTTCGGGGAACCATGCACAGTCCACATTTTAGCTCCCTCCCAGCTCGGAGCCAATCATGAACACCGATTACCTGGTACAGGTGTGCTGGGAGCTGAGAGGAAGCAAAAATGTGGGTTCCCTGTGGGGACTGGGTTGGGAACTTATATGTTATACAGAGCATCTTGCCAAATAAGGAAATGTAAATGTTATGTAAATTTCTGGTAATGACATACAAATGGAGGGAACTGCGAACAGGGATAACCGCTCAGTGATCCATATTGTGTTCTTTTCATATGTCACCTTGTTCCTGGTTGTACTGACTGCCTCTGTTTTGTAGGTTGTCCAGGTTAACTGTAATCTCGAGCCCATTGACGAAGGGACCAGATCTCATGTGAGTTTACCTGCTAATTTGTATAGCAACTCATAACCATTCAAGGCTTTGCAGAACATACTATTGATGTTCTATTTCAAGTCTCTGTATGGGTCCGAGACGTGGCAGGTAACCAACACCATTACCAACAAGATACAGATTTTCATCAACAAGTGCTTGCGGCACATCCTCAGCATCAGATGGCCTGAGAAGATCTCGAACACAGACCTGTGGAAGAGAACCAGCCAGAACCCGGTCGGTCAAGACGTCGAGAAGAGAAAATGGGGCTGGATGGGCCACACACTCCGAAAACCACTCGACGGCGTCACAAGGCAAGCACTGGACTGGAACCCACAAGGAAAAAGGAAAGTGGGGAGACCCAAACAGACGTGGAGAAGATCTGTGGAGAGTGAAGTGAAGGGCGCCGGAATGAGGTGGACCCAGCTGAAGGGATCGGCCCAGAACAGAGTCCGTTGGCGTGGTGTTGTTGTGGCCCTATACTCCACCAGGACTCTACAGGATTAAGAAGAAGTTATATTTTAAACCAGTTTACAGCACCATCAAAGCATAAATGCACTGAAAGCACCGCACAGCAGAAAATAACCGTAAAAGACAATGGTTGCACACCTGGAAAGTGCCATAAAGCACACATTAAAAATGAAATGAAAGCAATATGAAATCATGCTTTATTTGCCATTTGCACCAGTATGAGTGCAAGCACATCAAAATGCTTCTTTACACATGTTCCATCTTCTCTCCTGTGAGACAAAAACACACACACACACATTCAGGAGAGAGCGAAGCCTGGAGTCTGAGTACTGAGTACTGAGTCAGCCCTTTGTCCAGTTCCTACGGAGCTCCTTAACTGAGCATTAACTGAATGTTTCGCAGTTAGGTGTGATGATGAAGTTCCCCGCTGAGAAATCCTGAGTACAAAACGCAGTACGCAAGAAAACATGAAAAATAAATCTCAGTGCTTTCCTCGATACTTTTACGTTATCTTGATGTTTTACACTTTGGGGATAGCTGACCTTTTTAAGCGATAAGTGCTTCAAGGGGCACAAGTATACATTTGGATAATTAAGTCATTTAGTTGTTTTTCACTTTTCAGACGTGTTTTTTTTTTATGTTTTTCTGTGTTAAGTTTTGTGATTCAGCTCCACAATACAAGAAAGGCTAGAGATGCAGAAAATGTGGATTTAAGTTCCACAGCCATTCGAGTCTGTCGACGATTTACTGATTTCAGTGACACTCACTGCCTTTTTGTCTGGATATAGCTTATTGAGTCTGCTGTGCGTCACATTAGGAAACCAACAAAAGAGGAGTGAAATGAGCACATGTAAAAAAAGAAAGAAAAAGCAAAGCCATTACAGCCATTTTGAATTGTCTTTGCAGTGGGTGATATATTTGACTGATTGCTTTGTAGAATGCATTAGCCAAAACCAGCATGGATGTTTAGAGTAGGTACCCAGTGTTCACTTATTTTCCCCTCTCAAAACAGCTCTCGATCTTCCTAAAGATGGACGACAAGCTTCACCGACACATTAGCTGTGATGTCCTGCCCAGTGAGTGTCCTTCCTTAAAGCTCTGTTCACAGTGCCATCTGCCAGCTATATATAACTTTGCCTCTAATATAGTTTGCTAAACATTGCAAAGTGCCTGTGATTTACAAATTTCCCACTGATTTTCCATCAATAAACCAGTTACAAAATGGCACACGATAAAGACAGAGTACAGTGAAAGTTGTGAAGTTTGTAAAATTTTACTGTGATGACCAGACAGAGGGCCTCTCCAGTTTTTATGCTTTTACATAGCTGATATATTTCTGCTCCCCACAGCTGACAGCCCAAAGGACCTGGCCAATGAGCTTGTACACTATGCCTTTATCTGTGAGGTATGTCTCTGCTTCCGGTATTGTGGTTGTATTAATTGATGCTTGTGATGTTGCAATTTGATGACGCTATAAGGATGGATGCTGGTGATGCAGTGTTAATGGTCCTGTTGGTTGTGCTCCTCTCTCCTGCAGGAGGACTGTGAGAGACTGACAGGATTTCTACAGGAAGCCTGGGCCAAGCACTGGTCTACAGATTGGGGCACCGCAGCAAACTGAGCTGTGTGCGGAGCGTGTGAGGAGCGTGTGTAAACCATCTACAGAAGCTGGGATGGAGTGGCTGCGTTGCTCAGAGTTGAGGATAAGACGCTGTGAGAGACACTGGGGAAGCACTGGGGGTGGAAGAAGTGCGTGGAGTCTTACCCAAGTCAGGCACAGGCTACAGCAGAGAGGGAAGGGCTTTGAGACTCAGAGACTTCTGCCATTTTGAAATCCTTACTTCCAGTAAGTGAACTGAGCATCCCTCACAAAGCAGCAAGATGGGCAAGGTCTCCCTCCTTTTTTAAAAAAAAATATATATATTATTGAGATGTGTGGCCCATTTTCTGTTTTTCCCGAAGAACGTGTTACGAATGGAAGGATTATAGAGGTGCTCAAGCACAGATAAATTTACATGAGACACTCTTCTGGAAAGTTACTTGCAAGTGGGGATCAGAGAGCACAGTCAGCCAGCATCCCTGGGGCAGGTGGGTTAGGGGCCTCGATTAAGGGCCCCGTGGTGACATGATTACTCTGCACCCACATTTCAACCCACAACATTCCAGAAATGGGGATTGAGGCCAGACATGTTAAGCTACACCCCACAGATAGAGAGGTTTCACCTACAGATTTTCTTTCCTAAATGTCTGGCTGTGAATTCCACAAGGTCTATCCCGTTGTCTTAATTAATTTGTAATTGAAAATTAATTTGTGAAAACAAACAGCAGGCAACTTAAAGTCACTGGTCACACCTTAACTGGTCACTAAAGAATGCATAATTTTCTGTTGCTCTTGCAGATGCTGTCTCTACAAAAACTGGGATTTTTCATTTTCATTAACTGAGTTATCTAATAACTTGAATCGTATGGACCCACAGATGTTTGTATTCAAATAATAATATGGAACAATATTAATATATTTGTGCATGAATCATTATGAATATATGAACAATATGAATCATGAGGGCAGCGCTGTGGGCTCACAGAGTTGTTCCTCCTCTCTGCAAATGGAGTTTGCACGTTATCCCATGTTCCCCTATTGCGTGGGTTTCCTTCCACAGTCTAAAGACATGCACTTAGGCTAATTTGTGTCTCTAAATTGCCCATAGAGTATGATGTTGTGTGTATGTGCCCTTTGATAAACTGGCATATGATCCAGGGTGTAGCCCCAGCCCCAGAATAGCCAGTTAGATGGATACATGCACAGCACGTCCCTTTTAGCGCCCGAAAGGTTTTTAATTTTTTTTTTCCATGAGAATATAAATAGAACATTACTTCTTATGAGCGTTTACTACATGGCGCTGGAGATTATTGCCGCTATATACTATGCATTTTACTAAAAGCATCCTTGACTATAGGACGTAGAAGCACTGTATCCCTTTTGTTTAATAGTAAACCTGAGAATAAACGGTATGGATTCCTTGAATTGATACTTTGGAGTAATGGCAACATTCCAGGACCCAAAGGGCACTGCTGCAGGTGACGCGGGATCCTGAAGGATCCAGGAATCGTCTCTACAGCCCTCATATATGACGACATAAGCGCGTGAACAAATATGAGAAAACAAGTTTTACATTTTGAGGAAAGAACATAATAGCTGTTCATAAGTTAGCAGAACTGCCAACCAGTTAGAAAATAGGTGATTGTAACATGGCTATAAAGGAGATAGCAGGACAGTCGCCTTTTTGATTTTGTCCAAAGCAAACTAAATACTAATATTGCAGTCAGGGCTGATGTACGACAGGCTGAGAATGACAGTGTCGCACAACATTCAGTCGTCGCTCTTTCTGTGACCTACCAATACACTGGGAGACAAAGCCTAATGCTAACCTGACGCAGCACTGACATTTCCATATGCATGTTACTGGTTTGCTATCTTAGCTCCCTGCAGTGCTGGCTGCCTTCAGATGGTGGCATACTGTCAGCTACAGAAACATGTGTTTGTATTCCAGCGACCCTTTATAATGCCTTAATCATCTAATATGGTACATAGTTGATAAAGGGAATGTATGAGACAGGACAAACCATACATTTATATTGCCTGATTACTGCTTGTCCTTGTGTAAGATATTGTACAGTGTCGGAGGTATTTATTATTAATTAATAATGATAATAAATAAAAGATAACATGGGGTTTTTGGCAGTTTGTGTCTGTTGCTGAATCTGTTCACATTATGTTGGATTCATACATTTGAGTTGGGGTTATTTAATGCTCCTGTTCATGCAGCAGTAGCATGAGTCTCTTCCTGGTGGGGGTGGCAGCAAAGCAAAGCCTCCTTTTAAAACCTGACATTTTCCGTTACATTGAGTGACCATTAGGAGGGCCTGTGGTTGTTGAGATAATATGCACCAACTGTGTTCTGGCCATTGATTTTTGCAGTCTGTGTAATAACTAAAGCTTTGATCGTGGGCTAATGACACTTGATGTCCCCCTGCCTCACTCAACACACGGGAAAATTTATTCCGCAAATGTAACTTATATTAGATGTAAGCTTCATCCAGACATTCCTAACAAACCATGACTGGTCCACCTGGTCCTGCCAGCCTCCTCCTCTTCCTCCTATGTAATCAACTTGCCACCAAGCAAAGATCCTTCTACAACTCAGCTATCCACTGAATACCAAAACCTAGAAAATCCTGTAGCCTAAGAACTACACGAACATGTTGATGAACGTTGACCTTTGTCTTGAAGTGCTCAGCTGCCAAGTAGATTTATGAGCATCATTGGGGCTAAACCTGGTGTTTGTTGAATTTGCAGCAAGGTCATATTTACTGAAATCAAAAGCTATTCCAATCCAAAAACCTCTTAAGTCAAGCTACACTTCAACGTAGGACTCCTTATTTGACAGCAGCTTCACAATTCTTGCATCCATTGAACTTGTGAGTTTTTGGAGAGTTTCTGCTTGAATTTCTTTGGAGGATCTCAGAATAGCCTCCCAGAGCTGCTGTTTGGAAGTGAACTGCCTCCCACCCTCATAGATCTTTTGCTTGAGGATGCACCAAAGGTTCTCAATAGGATTGAGGTCAGGGGAGGATGGAGGCCACACTATGAGTTTCTCTCCTTTTATGCTGATAGCAGCCAATTATGCAGAGGTATTCCTTGTGGCACGAGATGGTGCATTGTCATGCATGAAGATGATTTTGTTACGGTTCTTATTTTTGCACCATGGAAGAAAGTGGTCAGTCAGAAACTCCACATACATTTCAGAGGTCAATTTTACACCTTCTGGGGCTCTAAAGGGGCCGACCAGCTCTCTCCTCATGATCCCGGCCCAAAACATCACTCCACTACCACCTTGCTGATGTCGCAGCCTTGTTGGGGCATGGTGGCCGTCCACCAACCATCCACCTGGACCATCCAGGGTTGCACGGCACTCATCAGTGAACATGACTGTTCGAAAATTAGTCTTCGTGTAGTTCTGTGCCCACTGCAGGCGTATCTGCTTATGAGCATTGGTTATGGGTGGCCAGACAGAAGGTTTATACATAGCTGCAAGACTCTGGAGGATCCTACACCTTGATGTTCACGGGACCCCAGAGACACCAGCAGCTTCAAATACATGTTTGCTGTTTTGTAATGGCATTTTAGCAGCTGTTCTCTTAATCCAATGTATTTGTCTGGCAGAAAACTTCCTCGTTGTGGCCTTATCTGCACAAACTCATGTGTGCTCTGACTCAACCACAAATCTCTTAAGAGTATGATGTTCATGCTTAAGTTTTCATGAAATATCTAAGGTTTTCATACCTTGTCCAAAGCATTTAGCTATTTCACGCTTTTCAGCAGCAGAGAGGTCCTTTTTCTTCCCCATATTGCTTGAAAACTGTGATCTGCTTAATAATGTAGAACGACCATCTTCAGTAGTTTTTCCTTTAATTGCTCTCCTGGCAAACTAATTATCACAGGTGTCCAAGATTGATTTTAGTGATCCAAAGACCCCTGAGACACAGTATCATCCATGCATTTAACTGAAAAACAGAATATTTCATCTTCATGACACTTAAATACAATTTGCATAACAATTTCTAACGTAGTGTAATTGATACTAAAGACACCCAATTTCTTCATCGCCATATTGGTCGCTTGGATACAGCAGTGACTCTCGCGAGCAGACAAAACGAGGATTATTAGATAATCTCGCGAGAACTCGATAGGGTTACAATCGGCAGGGGCAAATATCGAAGTATCGCGAGATTCCGTCATCTTCATCGGCGTGGCCTTGTGTGGTGTGCTTCATGGCGGTGGCAGTGACTGCGGTAAATAAGTTCAAGTTACAATACTCCTCTGTGGTTTTGCAATTCGATTGTTGTTTGGTATGTGTCTGTACTCCTAAAATTAGACTGGAATGTTTGTGCCGAGGGAATTCGCAGCATCGTTTATGGGAGGGTTTGTGGGTCGAGGGGCGAGAAGTGCGTCCGCCCCCCCCCAATGTGGCTCAAATTTGAGGGAAAGCCTATGAGTTTTGGTCGTGAGTCCGTCAGTGCAGCGCAAAGGGCACGCACGGCGGTTTTCCGGGCTGTGGTGGAAGCCGAATGGTCTCAGTGTAGGGTACCTCTGGCTTGGTTATTTAGGGTGCTCGTCCCTCGGTTATTTGTTCGCTTTGTTATTTAGCGGCGCCGGCTAGCTAACTGGGAGTGGGGGAGTTCCCGCTTCGCATGCTGACCTCAATATGGAGCATTATTTAAGTCCACTTCTGGGTTAGCGTTTTGTTTTTTTTTTGTTTTTTTTAAAAAAACATTTTATTTCGTATTTTTCCGGGCGATTATACGTTTCTAATATTGTTAGGCGGCCCGCTCGCCGGTCGGGCTCAGCTGAGCCGATGAGCGCATCATTCGCTGTCAAGATGGATTATTTGAGTTTGCATTCACTGGTTAAAAAATATATGTATGCATGTAAATACTTTGATTATGTTCGTTTCGGAAAGGTAGTATTTCCCGGACGGGTCAGATTTGCTGTTTTATCCAGCTTAAACGACTGTATTGCTTACACAAGGTTTTAAGGCCATTTTGGGACTGCGAACGAAATTTTCAGGAAAGGGATTGCCAGCCGGACAGCATTTCCGCTGCTTTTTACTCACCTGAAGGAATTTTCGTGCCTGTAGAGTCTAACTTGAATAGTTAAGTGTCCCAATTTATTGACCTACGGGTTACAGGCATCAGAACCCCCACAGTGACGAGCAAGTACTAGGTAAAGGGTCCAATTTCCCATCATGCAGCTGCGCATCCTGGTTTGAGAATCCTAGAGCCTTCTACATCAGTGTGCGTGGTTAGTTTCTTTCTGGAAATAACCCTGACTTGCAGTATGTGTGGCTCTGCAGGGTAGGTGTGCTTGTGATCAGAAGGTTGCCGGTTAAAATCCCGTTCGCGGAAAGAGTAGTGCTTAACTCTGGAAAATGTTTTGTGGGTGCTGAATAATTGGCCACCCGTGCACTCTGACCCTAAGCCTCATTCTCACCTGTATTTGTCTGTCTGTGTGTCTTAGGAGTGCAAGATGGGATCATTGAAGATTTTCATTGTACGTTCTACTTGTACAATGACAAAGTGATTTATACTCTATTCATTCTATTCTACAGAGCCAGTGACTCTTCAAACCATTCGTCATTGCTAATACTACAAAGCTTGGTGATCAGTCTTTTGATATTCTGGATGGTTTATATGTAATAAGCACGTGCATTTTGTGAAATGCCTTTAAATCTGTTTCCCCCAATGTTCTGTTGAGTCTTGAGTGTAACAGCTGCCCGTAGAGCATCTGTGCACATATTATGAACACTGTCTGTAGACGTCATATAATTTAACATCATTTATCTTAAAACCAGTACAAAAGCCAGTGTAAATTTATACGTCACCATTTTCATCTTAATGTCTCATTCCTGTTTCTGTAGCTGCTTAAACTGCTCTAAATATGCAAACAAAAAAGAATTTTGGCACAGTTTGTTATATCAGGGATTGGGTAGCCTGGGTGTTTTTGTAGACATTTTGGTTTTTATTTTTCAACCACACTTCTCTCAAGATGCGTTAACTGAAGTCGGGAGAAAAAATGCCTACGTTTAATCTCCTTTTGACTGGCTTTACTGTTCAGATTGTTGCCTACCAAATAACTTTTTATCTAAGTAGGTTTGTGTTTTTCTTTTCTTTTTTGTTTCTCTCTGTGTCGTTTGTGCTGTAGAGCGTATCTCTTGACTGTACTATATTTCCAAATCCAATGGCAGAACTAGTTGGGTTCAAACCTCCTTAAGGGGGCTGTGCATCATGCATCACTCTGGAGTTCATAAAAGAAAAGGTACTTGACCTTTTTCCTGTGTCATAGTCAATAAGGTGGCTTTCTCATGTGGGGCATAGTCCATCCAGGCTTAGGAGACATTTAGGGCTTCCACATGTAAACGAATTTCACACTATACTGAATTAACTGCATGTACGAATATGCTAATTTTACACTGTAGAAGTGTGAATCCTTGTAAGATGGGTTCAAGATTTAAGCTATTTTTGTAGTTGCATT
The DNA here is from genome assembly GCA_019775955.2 of Pollimyrus isidori. Taxonomy (NCBI): domain Eukaryota; kingdom Metazoa; phylum Chordata; class Actinopteri; order Osteoglossiformes; family Mormyridae; genus Pollimyrus; species Pollimyrus isidori. Next base: position 786,945 of record JABFDZ020000107.1, read on the forward strand.
GATTAAAACACGTTAAAATGTTGAATTCCCTTGTATTTGTCATGTCTCCAGTTACCCAAATTATGCAAATGTTGAGCAAAGTTATGTGAATGTTTTGATGTAATTCACGTCTAATATTAATTGCTGTGGTATTTCAGAGCAGGCTCAAACATCACTGTTCCTTATGAACGGTACTCTCTGAAGAAACAAACATTGTATAACTGCCTTGTTCTGTCAAACCAGAGTACTGTAAGATTCAGTGCATTCAGTTTGGATGGGAAGGTGATAATTATGTTGTTTTTTTGTGAGAAGGAAGTTGGTTGGTTGTTCATCAATGTGTTGCTCTTAGTTATTCTTTTTGGAGAATTTTGATGCTGAGATCACAATAGTGCTTTGAAGCTGAACTCAAGATGACGTGAACAGCCAACCAGCTTCTGTTAGCCTACCGTCTGAGTACATTGAGTTTGCTCTGAAACAAAGTGTCCGAATGTACTGAGTATTCCTTCTGGAATGTGTTGACGTTTTGGGAGGAAGGGTGCAGTGAGCCTGCACCTGCTTTTCCTTCACTTCCCCCAAGGAGGCTCTGAGAAACTCTCGGATCTGCCTGTGCTTTCAGGGAGGCGAGGCTCTGATGATGGAGAATGGACAGAGCACGGCCTCGAAGCTCGGCCTGCCACCTCTCACCCCCGAGCAGCAGGAGGCGCTGCAAAAGGTGGGTTGTGCTTCCAGTCGCACATTACACAGCTTTTACATGCAGCATGCAACAGTAAAATGCATCCTTCTCTGTATTTGTGAGCATTGTTCCGCTTCTGCATTCTGGCCTTTTGGCTTGGCACTGTAAGTTCAAAGTTACTCACTTGTAACTACAATTAAAATTTAGGCCCGACTACTTCACCAAAGTCTGCTTACAAGTTGCAACCTGATCGGGTTTGCAGTAGTGATTAAATGGTGAGGAGCCGTTTAAAACAAAGAGAATTCCTTAAATACTTGTGTAATTGTTGGCTGAGGATGTCGCAACCTGGTGGCGAGTTTCACTCTGGGTTCGGTCTGTAGTCTAGGCTGTAGGACAAAATATTTTTAATACACTCTGTTTTTGTTTGTCTTTGTTTGCATGTATAACTGTGTAGAAGGGTCAGTTTTGACAGACATCCTCTTTGCAGGCAAAGAAGTACGCAATGGAGCAGAGTATAAAGAGCGTGCTGGTCAAGCAAACCATTGCCCACCATCAGCACCAGCTCACCAGCCTGCAGGTGAGCCCCAGTCACATGGGCAGCGGGTCAACCCCGCCGTGCCCTGGACCACGTTTGACTCTCCGGAGAAGTCCAACTTAGGGCGTGGTGTTATTCTTGTTTCTTTTAGTTTTTTCTACTCTTATCGAGTTCAGATGTAACGGTTTTATGGATTTTTAATGTTCTGATGTCAGTCCCGTGTCACTGATTTGAATGCTCCATCTGAAGCTGAGCCTATTAAACTCTGGAGCACAATGTCCTCAAAATTAGGATTGTGAAGATTTTTATGTGCCTGGTACGTTTTTAATAGCAGGTTAGACAATGAGACCAGAAGGGGACACTAAAAGTCAGATAAACAAACCCAAACATCATGACTTATCATGCAGCTGGTGGTACAGGCGGTGTCTTTAGGCTCATGGCTCGATTTTGATCTCGTTTCAGATGGCATCTCTGACGATGGGCTTTGGAGACGCACTCTCGCCTTTGCAGTCGGTCCGTTTACCGTCCGCTTCATCACCCCACACGTGCATAATGTTTAATGCTCATTTTTGTGGTCTGTGGTGTGGCCCGCACAGCTTGCATTGCTGTAAATGAGTCTTTCCACGAGTGTGTCTGTGTTGCCCTTTTATTGCGTTGGCAGTGTAAGAATCTAATTGGAATGTTCTGTGGGATGAGAACTCGACAAGGAAATTGATAAAATGCACAGATACACTTGGCTGACAAACATATCTTGGGTTTCCAGAGGGGCTTTTTTTTTTGTAGTTCTGTGTACACATTGTTCTTCCATTTCCTAAACAATTTGTGCGAAGATATTTGGAACGTCACAACCCTGAGGCATGCTGGGAGTGCGCCGCTGACATGCTCTTTGCTGCCATAGGTGGCGGCTCAGCGCCAGCGCGCCCTCGCCATCATGTGCCGAGTCTACGTGGGCTCTATCTACTACGAGCTGGGGGAGGACACCATCAGGCAAGCCTTTGCCCCCTTTGGCCCCATCAAAAGTATTGACATGTCCTGGGACTCTGTTACTATGAAGCACAAGGTAGGACAAAAAAATAAATAAAAAAAAATAAAAAATACAAATTCAGTTGTGACATTTGCGGCACTTTGACTCCTTTAAAAATTTAGATATTGCCCATATTTTTAAGGCCTAAATGTCTTGTTTCAGTTAACCTAAGTTGACATTGCATTGACCCCACTCCTCTGCTAACAAGCCTCCTGTCTTCTGCAGGGCTTTGCCTTTGTGGAGTATGAAGTTCCTGAGGCAGCACAGCTGGCCCTGGAGCAGATGAACTCTGTGATGCTGGGTGGAAGAAACATCAAGGTCTGCTTGCTTTAGACGTGCTGGGGGTCATGGTGGTGTAGATGCTGGTGAAAGATGGCGCTCCTCATCAGCTCGGCAACCCTGCCGATGATGTGGATCCTTCTACAGGTAGGGCGGCCCAGCAACATCGGTCAGGCACAGCCCATCATCGACCAGCTGGCGGAGGAAGCTCGTGCCTTCAACCGCATCTACGTGGCGTCCGTCCATCCCGACCTCTCGGACGAGGACATCAAGAGCGTCTTCGAGGCTTTTGGTCGCATCAAGTCTTGCACGCTGGCGAGAGACCCGACCACGGGCAAACACAAGAGCTATGGCTTCATTGGTGAGTAGGGTTGTGAAGCCCCGCCCTTTTTGCAGCTTGCGGCCCTGCTGCTTGTTGCCGCGGTGTCCCTGTTGAGCTCTACTTGCATTGTCATCTACAGAGTACGACAAGGCACAGTCGGCTCAGGATGCCGTGTCCTCCATGAACCTCTTTGATCTGGGGGGACAATATCTGCGAGTGGGGAAGGCTGTGACCCCGCCGATGCCCCTTCTGACCCCCGCCACGCCTGGGGGTCTACCGCCTGCTGCTGCAGTGGCTGCTGCTGCTGCCACTGCCAAAATCACTGCCCAGGTAAGTCTGCCTTCCGCGCTTTGTAATCGAGTCCATCCACTCTGAGCCTGTGTGTTGCCATGATCAGCGGCTTGGGTCACGACAGCGCAGCTTCACAGGTGTAACGGCAAGCTAACGTATCCAATGCCGTGCTGGATGTTATTTCTAGCCAATGGCTGTGCAGATATTTCTCACAAAGGAGGACAAATACTTCAGACGAAGTCCAGACAAAATCCAACACGTAAATGAACAATTTGTTGCATATTTGTATGATACCCCCTTGTTTGTGTTTTTTTTTTTTTTTTTTTTTTTTTTGATCATGCTAAAACACTAGAGGGTGCAAAATGTTTTATATGCAGCAGCAGACCCACATGCAGAATGGAAATAAACATATGCTTGTTTGCATTTTTTACCCATGGATTTCAAGTCGTCTGCCCGTCTTTTAAAATCTCAATGTCACTTGTACGAAGTTATCCACATTTGTATGCCATGTTTTGTGTAGCCAATTGTGGATAGTAGGTGGAGTCAGAATAAACAAAGCTCCTCGAGGTACTGACCGTGCAGCATGGCGAAATGGTCTGATTGCTGCTCAAACTGCATTGGTTCCATCTAATTTGTTTGAACCGTGCTGCCGCCTTAAGGGCCAGCATTATGGAAAATGCTCTTGACCCTTTGTTCTCAATTTCTCAGAATTGGTTTCCTGTTCATTAATTTTATTGTACAAACAGCACAATTATGTTCAAATTGGAGCACTTGTATACTGCATAACTCAATTTCTCGTCTCGCATTCTTGAATTCCCAAGTTAAGCCATTTGGAAAAGACATGAGCAGAATACCTGATGGGCAGGAAACAGACCTGCCTTCCAGTAAAATATGAAAGTTTTAGTTAGAGACTACCCTGCTTTGCTCCTATAGGGAGTGAGGCTGTCTGTATGGATCTTTGCCTGTCAAAGTACTAGAGAGACAGGATGAGTCCCTGGGTGCTTGTGCTGAATCTAGCCGCCTTTCCTCAAACCTAAATTTGAGCAGCTTTCTGGTTGCTGGTTATGTTTACTGATCTCCAACCTCAGATGCCTCACCTAACAAAACTATCCACCAATTTAAATTTTTGTGCCTAACATCGGTGTTACCCAACCTGGTCATCGAGGATCCCCAGGCCATCCATGTCTTTGCAAAAAAATGTGGAAGAAATGTAGACTTTCTGAGAGGGAGCAAAAACCTGGACTGTCCTAGGTTGCCCAAGGACTGGGTTGACAAACACTGCTTTACATTTCTAACATTTCTAGCAAATTTGCTTGCTTGTTACTGTTTTTTTTTTTTTCCCCCCTTTGCCCTCCCCCACTTCACTTTAGCAAGTGTGTTATTGCTCTCATCTAGTGTACCATACCCCGAGCTGCTCCCCTGCGAAAATCGCAGTCTGTTTCGTCTTTACTGCCCCTGCTTCACTGGCGCCGCTCCCGTGGTGTTTTCTGTTTTTCTTTCCAGGAAGCTGTAGCTGGGGCCTCTGTGCTGGGAGCTCTGGCTGCACCTGCACTCACCCTTGGACAACAGCTGGGGGCGCTGCCACAGGCTGTCATGGCCTCCCAGGCACCCGGCGTCATCACGGGTACGTGAGAGAGGAGCAGAGCAGGTTGCGGCCTGTGATTGCCCTGGGGTGGGGATGGAGGTTGTCGCCATCTTGGTCATTGCTGGGAGACATTCTGCAGTCGTGGGGCTGAGGGGCATGCTTCCCTACTGGGCCACGATTGGAGCGTGCCGTTCCTGTAGTTCGCCCCGTACCCTGAGGCAGTGTTTAACCATCCTGGGGACACAGTCCTCAGTGTGTAAACGTTCCTGATTGATATTAGGTGTGAATGGGCTATGGGAACCTGCAGGGTGTGCTGCTGGTGATATGCTGAGCAGGTGCTTCTGGCTTCAAAAAGCTGGCTTCTCTAGCTAGTCTTAGGTTATAAGTCTGGTTGGTTAGTGTCAAATCTCTAAATGTGGCTAAGCTTGGGCTGTTCAACCTTGGCACTGTTGAAATACAGTGGAAGTTTTAGCTCTGTTTAGGTCTCGAAGACACTTTGGCTTCTTTTAGATATGTTGCTCCTCCGTAGAATCTGAGGTTGTGAGAAACTATGGAGTCTAGTAAGGTTCTTGTACATAGAAGAAGCTGTACTGGTAGCTGTACCTTGGATTCACTGCAGTTATTTCTTTAAATTGAATTAATGCAGGGATGGATAGTGTTTTTTTTTTTTTTTTTTTGTGTGTGTGTGTGTGTTTTTCAGCTTGGTCTAAATGTATAATACATTTGTTCAGGACACTTTATGGGCTTTTGTGAGACGCATGTTTTAAGGTATATCTTTAGGTTTTTAAGGTGCCTAAAATTGCTATTTGGATACTCAAGGTAGTCTGCTTTTCTCTTTGAGAATTCCAGGCATTAGCAGCCTTACTCTAGGAATGACTGGGTGCCCAGTGCTATGTCACGGGGTTCAGAGGCCTGCCGATTATGGGAAAGATGCTCAATTTTGCATTGAGTCACATCTGGGTGACCTGGGGCCTCCAGTATAAATGCTGCGTACCTGCAGGAAGGTTGTGTATGCTGCTATGGCATTTACAGAGAACTTCTGTAAACCTCTGTTCGCATTTGTCTGATTTCTGTCAACTGGCAACATTTAAAATTGAAAACGATGAAACCATTAATAGTCGTCTTTATCTCTGCGACGGCAGCATCAAACATTAATTGATGGGAACCAATGACCTTTGGGAGATATCTAGGCATAAATGTATATCCATATGCGTACAGCCGTCTCTATCCAAGTACTTGGCAGGTCCCTGTGAGGAATGTCGGTCAGGGTACTTACAGCAGTGTGGGGGGGAGGTGTGCCTTACGAAAGCCCCTTACGAGCTGCGGTGAGACGGGTTATCCCCCCCTAAAAAAATGGTATAGTCTTTTTAAAACGGTCATGATCCGCAAACTGAATTGCAATCTTTCTTCCCAGTTTTGAAATTGGCTGTCCAGCTCCTGATCCGCCATGCCGATCACTCACGTTGTTATTCAAATGCATCACGCATGAAAGACCCCGTGATAGACATGTAAGGTAATTTAGCCAATCCGCACAGCCGCCTACTAGGAAATCATTCTGTTTGTGAACATTTCATGGATACACGTTATCACTGGCCATAAGTTTTGTGATGTTTCTTTACGTTAGTAGCAGGACCTAAAAGATCTCTATCTGCACAACTTTGTACAAAAAAGTAGATTGATCACGGTATGAATTCGTCATATCGCCTGCCCCTAAGCTTGTGCATCTTCCTAGGTTCTTGCCGCAGTGGGATCAGTTGGGTGTTTCTTGGTCATTGCCAAGTCATCCATATGGGATGTTATCTGTACGGCATCCAGATTCATAAGATTTATTGTGGTTGAACGTGTCATGATGACCGGTTTTCTACATGTAATCAGGGCGGTCAGCTGTCCACTTGCAGAGCGTTTTTTTTTTTTTTTAAATATCGGCTACTGTGTGGGTTTCTGGGCCCATCTGCTGCCTTTACTGCCAAAGTGGGCTCCCACAGATGAGAGAAAAGCTCCTAGCATTTTTGCCCATCAAGGCATCTATAGTTATTATTCAAATAATAGTATTCAAATACTGTTGTCGATTTAGGGGTGGGCTTGTGCGTGTGTGTGCAGTTTCTTTCCTTTGGGTATATAAAGGTCTGGTGCCCAGCATCTGCTGCATTCACAGTGCTGCCTGCCTTGTATGTCTCTGTGCTTATGCACTTCTCTACCATCCTGCATATCCAGCCTTTAAGTTTGAAATCTACGCAGTGTTTTATACACGAGGCCCCAGGTGAGGTGGGTTACTTCGAGAGTAGAATCTCCAAATTGCTTTGTTGGAACGTGGATGGCGGCGGGTGAGCAGAGTAAGTGGAACCCGTTGGTGTAGAGGCCTCTCAAAAAGGCCTAGTACTGCTCTTGATTATTGCCATTAAATGACGCATACCTATTCCAAAGATTACTGAAGGTGTTACATAGGTGGTGAAAGACGAGGACCAGGTTCCAAAAGCCTACTAGTCCTGTATATGCCTGCTGCGACAAAAGAAGCAGAGGCAAAGGGATTGTGGGGTTGCTGTAATGTTCTGCTTAACAGCAGTAGACTGGTGTGGGGGAACTGATTGTTCTAAATTATGGAATAGCTGGCTGTTTTTTAGGACAGTGCTTTGTCAATCCGGTTTAGGGCTCTAAAGCAAGTCTCAGTTGTCAAGTTTCCCAAACCCCTGCATTGCTTGGGTGTCCTCATGTCAGGTGACGCCCCCCCATCCCCAAAACGTCACTTCTGCAACTAGGTTGTCTTACCAGCAGTCTGTAGGATTGACATCCTTCACAGAACATGCTTGTTCGCCAGTGACGGACTTTGACTAATACATTTCTTTTCTATTCTTTTTCTCTTCTCTTTCTCTTCCCCTCCCTCCACAATTGCACGGAGACCCACTATATTCCTTCCCTTTGCTGCACACTGATCATCAAGTGTGAAGAGGACTCTCTCTCCAACTGCTAGTCTCCCCTATAAACAAATCTCTCATTCCCATTGGCCAGTGAGTTGCAGGTCTCGTGTGTTTGTGGCTTAAGGTTGTGCCACTTAGTGTTGATGCGCACCATCCTTCCACGCATGCACACAACTGAGAGGCGTGATCTTCAGATGACATCTTGAGTTCATCTCTACTGTGATTTGTCACATAGGGCCAGTGGTTCAGACATGCCAGCGCAATATTCTTACGTTTTTACTGGTTGCAGAGAACAATACAAGGCATAAGGACCTAATAATAGTGGGAGATTAGTCTTGTCTGTATGTTGATGATGAGCTGAGTGGTAAACCTAACCTCCAGGTCTCTCGGAAACAAAAGTCCTTTTTACTCTCCCTTTTGCAGTGCTCATCTTACACCTGTAGTATTTTCCCCTATAGGAGTGTGACTCAAGTATTTTTACAGGTCATCCAGTGCGTAGGTTGAGCAGTTTGAGTTGGAAGATTAACGGCTCACCATGATGAACATGCTTAAGCATAACAAGTGTGTCAGGCTTCTTGTAAAACGTCATTTTTGCCATTGAACAGCATTTGACTTGACCAGTGAGAACTGACTCTCTGACCATGTGTTGTAGATGACATTTCTTATCAGTTTGGCCTGGAATTTCATCCGCACATCACATTCGTTCAGTTACAAAGTATGCACTGTCTGGTATTAGGGTAAGATCAGAAGGGGGTCGTTCGTTTTATGGACTCCGAAGTTTAACGCACCACTTCCTTGAATCTATCAACTTGCAGGGGTGACTCCAGCAAGACCTACCCTCCCTGTGCTGCCCCAGGTCGGGCTGGTTAACCCAGTGCTAGCCTCCCCACCAGTGCTCTCTGCTGCGGTGGTGGCAGCGGTCCAGGAAGCCAAAAAAGAGAAGGAGGAGGAGGAGGCATCTCAGGATGGCACTGGGCAGGAGATGCTGAGTGAGCAGGAACACATGAGCATTTCGGGCAGCAGTGCCAGGCACATGGTCATGCAGAAGCTTCTGAGGAAACAAGAGGTAAGTTTTGGGGAGATGAGTGTTCTGCCGGCTGTCCGTGTCTCTGCTGAAATCCTCTGAGACGGCGCATATTTAGTTGGCGACATGTAGACGTGGAAAGTTCTGGTCCAGAAAGTCCAAATTCCAACCAAGATTTAGTTTCAACCAGTTGAGTATAAAGTTACATTCTCCCAGTGCTCAACTGATTACTTGAAGCAAAATTTTGTTCTGAACTTGGATTTTCTGCACCTTTCCACCTCAGGCAACATACAAGTGAGGCAGATAATCCAATGCAGATTTTCATAGTTTACTTTAATTCTAGAGAGTGAGCTATTTTGATATAATTTTACTGGCAGCTAACACCTGTAGGCTTGTACAATGTTGTGTTGGGATGTATTCCATCCTTCTGCTCCTGACAAGTGTCCCTACCCCCTGCAGTCGACAGTCATGGTGCTACGGAACATGGTGGGGCCAGAGGACATCGACGACGACCTAGAGGGCGAGGTGACGGAAGAATGCGGCAAGTTCGGCGCCGTCAATCGCGTCATCATCTATCAGGAGAAACAGGGCGAGGAGGACGACGCTGAGGTCATCGTCAAGATCTTTGTGGAGTTTTCCATGGCTTCTGAGATGAACAAGGCCATCCAGGCCCTGAATAACCGCTGGTTCGGTGGCCGGAAGGTCATCGCAGAGGTGTACGATCAGGAACGCTTCGACAACAGTGACCTGTCCGCATAGACTGTACCTTCTCGCCACCTTTCTCACAAATGCCAGCACTGCTTCTGCTAATGTTGGCATCTTTTTAACTTGTAATTATTTTTTTATTGATGTTGATATTAATATTATTAATGATCCCTTTTAGGGATAACGTGGAGGAAAAAAGTAGTCATGGTTTTTCTGTCATCTACTGTGAAGGACTTGATATTAGGTTTTGTATTTCGTTTTCTCAGTTTGCAATAGTCATTTGTTTTCCCTTTTTTGGGGGGGGGGCGCGCGGGCCCCCCGCCCCGGGCCACGGCGGGGGGGGGGGGGGAGGGGGGGGTGGGGGGGGGGG
>JABFDZ020000107.1:801809-819294 GCA_019775955.2 Pollimyrus isidori
CACACCGGGAGCAATTTGGGGTTCAGCATCTTGCTCAAGGACACTTTGATGGGGTCAGGAGAAGGCGGGGCTCGAATAAGCAACCCTCTGGTTGCCGAACGGCAGCACTGCTCTCTGCGCCACCATCTTCCCATCTTCACTACCTGGGCCTGTTCCTGCTCCTGTCCCCATTCCCATTTCTGTGCCTGTTCCCAAGCCTGATCCTGTTCCAGTGCCTTTTGTTCCTGTTTGCACCAGTGTTACTGTCTTCGTTTCTGTCCTGTTCTTGTTCCTGTGCCTGTTCCTTGTTCCTGTGCCTGTTCCTTTTCCTGTGTGTTTCTGATGAGTCAGGGGACTGGAAGGAGTTTGTTGCTTGAGCAGTGTGCTTTGGACAAGCTGGTACATCAGAGAGAGGCAGCGATGATGATGATGACTGTCGAGCGAGAGAGATGTGCTGTGTGTGAGTGTGGCCTCTGCTGCTGTTGTGCTCATAATGGTTACTTTGTCAAGGGCTGTGCTGTTAGCAGTGATCAGGCTTAACAGGACTGTGTGTGTGTGTGTGTGGCCAGCAGCAGTAGGAGCAGTGCTTTCAGTAAGCCTTTCTCTGCCAGATGCGCAGCTGGGAGGACTGTGCAGTACAGCATAGTACCAGTGTGTCTTTACATCCCATTAATGTGGCTGCTATGTGTTTTAATGCTTTCTAATATGGATTTAAATATTAGCACACAGTGAGGCTCAGAAGTCTTCCGCCTACATCTTTTCAGCAAAGTCACTGGGAATCATTAAACCTAAAATGGCCTGTTTTAGATTTAATTACGAGGATAGATGGGTTTTTTTTTTACCCGTATGCTAATAGCTAAGTCCTCAGTTCACTAAGACTTTCAGGAGACAGAACATAGCATGCTTCTCTCCCAGAGTTGCATCCCTTTGGCCGTGCATGTGCGATCACACGCTTCCGCATTCAGAGCATGTGTTCCCTCTTGTACAGACTTGCAGGAGCCGCTGACGCTGCCTGAGCCGACATGCAGGCGCAGCCCCCAGTGATCGCGTATCGCTGCATTTACCCTGGGCATTTTTTCGAATTTCAACGATGAACGGAGTGGCCCTCGCGGCCTTCCTGCGCATTTCTGTACCAGCAGGTTTCGGTGTGCTCAGGGGCCGGGTGACCCTTCAGTGGTGTGTGAGTGGACGGTGTTATCCTTGCATCTCATTTGATAAAGCTTGCGATGTCATGCAGTCAGGAATGGAGCGGTCTGGATGGTCTGGGAATGTGTGGGCCTGTCACTGAGGTCCGTCCGTGTTCCTTATCCCCATCTGTCAGCATTGTCGTTGCAGGGAACAGACCAAGTTCCACTGTGCTGTGAAGTTTGAGGTGTTTAGTCAATAGTTGTCCTCAGCGGACGGTTGCAGGCAGGTGGATCGAGATTCATTCTGTCTGCTGGGCTCCACCCTGGAATTTGGGCATGGTGCGCTTTTCCATGATTTCCTGGACCAAAAAGGGGAATAGAGCTGATTTCACTGAGGGATTATTTGCGCCTGAATGCAGGCATGACCAAATGCCGCTGTCCCATGGTTTTCACAAGCATTTTTGTCACTTGCCTGGTTTTGCCTATTCTCAGTGGACAGGGATGCTGTGCTTATTCCCTGCTGGAAATGTTGGGCCTGTTGCTGACTCCTAGATATCCTGGCTGGGAGGTTCTGCCAGGGGTTTGTGGGAGCGTAGCCCTGGCTGCGAGGGGCTGTCGGGAGTTTGTGGGACTGTAGTCCTAGGTGAGAAGGCCTTCCGGGGTTTTGTGGGGGCGCAGCCGTGGCTGGGAGAAGCTGCCAGGAGTTTGTGGGAGCATAGCCCTGGCTTCGAGGGGCTGCCGGGAGTTTGTGGGAGCATAGCTCTGGCTGCGAGGGGCTGCCAGGGTTTTTTGGGACTGTTGTCCTAGTTGAGAGGGCCTTCCAGAGGTTTCTGGGAGCGCAGCCCTGGCTGGGACAGGTTGCTGGGGTTTGTGGGAGCGCAGCCCTGGCTGGGACAGGTTGCCGGGGTTTGTGGGAGCGCAGCCCTGGCTGGAGGGGGCAGCTGGAAGTTTGTGGGAGTGCAGCCCGGGCTGAGAGGGGCTGCTGGGGGTTTGCAGGAACATAGCCCAGTTTTGATGAAGAGTACTGATTCAGCACCAGCATGGAACACAGAGCAATGGACTTGCAGGGCTGGGGGCAATGAACTGGTAGTTGACTCTGGGGGGGGGTGCTGAACTAGATCATCATGTCAGCTTGCTGCTCTGCTGTGCCAGTCCCATACTGAAGGTAGAGAGGTACCCTGGTCACTATTTTTGTAAGCAGAAGCATGTGGATCTCTGTGATGCCCACAAACAGTAGGTGGCATTTGTACATGCATGCAGAGCAGACCTGGCATCCTTCGGTCATAAGATGGAGAAGCCGTTTGGTCAGGCAATCCAGACACAAAAATAGATGTAGCTTCTGGGCAGTATGGTTGTTGTGATCTACCGTACCAGTTAAAAGTCTAGACACCTGCTTTTAATGCATTTGTCTCTATTTTATCTGTGTTATTCACTTCATAGAAAGCTTCGAGGCAATGAAGAAATATGTATCAAATATTGTGATGGCCAAGAGAAATGGTCAGCTTCTCAAAGTTTTCTCAAACTTTAGAGATGTTTCGCTTTGACAGCATTGCAGACTCTTGGCATTCTTTCAAGCAGCTTCCCAATGCACAATCATCCTCTGGCATGCGTCTCTTACAGTCCTGAAGGAGATTACACAAGTTCTGGGCACAGTTGGCTACCTTACTCTTTGATCTAACACATCCTAAACCAACCCTGTAGGGTTTATGTCAAGGGATTCTGAGGGCCAGGTTGGGTCATCTGTCACAGCACTCAAGATAATACTTCCTACATAATCTCGAGTTGTGCTTAGGGTCGTTATCTTGTTGAAAAACAAATGACTTTCAGTAGGTGTGTCCAAGCTTTTGGCTGGTACTGAAAGAGCTGGTCCTCCTCCAGGGAAAAACACAGACTGCTCTATATTATTAGCTCAATAGTTGAGGGAGGGGCTTCACCTGCCTTCCCCCGGACTTGTACAACAAAGTCGTTTGGCCTGTTCTCGCTTCTGTGCCGAACATGGTCAGTGTTTTAGAGCTGCCTGAAGTTCTTGGAGCTTTGTGATAGCTGGCCATTTTTTTTTATCTCGGTTCCTCGTGGGAGTCTTCTGAAATGCATTAGTGTACCTTGTAGGTTTTCCCAAACACACATGATAAAGTTCAGGTGGCACCGTCTGAGAGAGCCAGCTTCCCATTGGCTGGCTTCCAGAATGGTGTCGGTTGATGGATTGTTCACTGGATAAAGAAGCGATGGCACCTTTAAATGTCGTAATATGTTAATTGCTCCCTATTGACCCGGATTTGAATTTGTTTTGGATTGCAAATGTTTGCAGGATCTAAGCGTGGCCTTGCTCTGTCTGAGCAGCCGAGATTTTCCTTGGTCTCACTCCTCCGCACACAGGCCTGTGCCCTACAAACCTCATCGTAGCTGCTGCCGCTCATTTCACTAGTGATTCATCAGTGGGGGAAACCAGTTGTTCTGGAATGTTCTCCGAACTCGTTCTCTCCTGTAGAGATTATTGTGTTTCATCTCACTCTGCAGCAGTACTTTGACAGGCTCCATCCGACCATGATTGCAAAATGGGCTTAATGTTTTGTGTGACATTTCACATTTGCATTTAACGTATTTAGCAAAGGCTTTTGTTCAAGGCAACGTTAAAAGTGAGGTAAATGGCACAATGCAAACATGCATGCTTTCATGGTGTCAAATAGGCTTAAGTGCAGCTAGGCTTAGCTTCCAGTGAATGCCCAGGTACAAGTGTGAGCAGCATCAGAGCAGGAGATACACAACTTCTAACAAAGCAGGAACCTCATAAATAATGTTCAAAAACCAGCTCTGGTGTGGAATGTAGATGTGGGAGCATTCTGGTGTTTTCGGTCTTTCTGTGTACCCGACAAGGCAGCGGTGCATTGTGGGTCTCACTGTTCCCCTCAAAGAGTACAAACCCACCATGACCATACCAGGATGATGATGTTTCGGTCTTTTCATTGTTGTGCCTGACATGTATGGTGAATCGTGGCTGGTTTTCATTTTTTGGCCTTTTCACCTCCACTCAGAAATCCCCTACAGACACAAAATGCCTCAACAAGAATTATAACTGGAAGGAGTTTATATAGCTGCTTCTCGCAGGGTGGTGTGGGGCTCAGTGGGCTAGGCTGACATTTCTGTGATGGGAAGGTTTCTGGTTTGAACCACCCTTGGCTGAATAGTCACACGTTTGTGGGCCCATCTGCAAGGCCTTTAGCTCTGTGCTGTGACCCCCCCCATAGTTGCTCTCACTTGTCTGTTTGTCTCACGAAGAGCAAGGTGGGGTTTTAAAGGGCCACACTTGCTGTTTAATGGAACTGAATAAACTGTACAATCCAGAACTGATACATTCTGGAATGAAGACTCTTCAGATTCCTCACGTCAATAAGAAACCTTCGGTCACAGTCCCCTGTTCTGTGCCAGAATATGTGACGGATTCGAACTGAACACCTGTTTCTGTAGCTTCCTGTAAATGAGGCTGCTGCTGTAACCATATATGCCTGTGGTGGGCAGTCGCTTCACCTTTATTAGGTACTAATTCACTCTACCTGTGCACAGTTGTTACCCTAAACTAGTGTTTCCCAATCCGGTCCTTGCGGACGCACATTCGGTTCATGTTTTTGCTCCCTCTGAACTCCTTGGCAGATGTTCCACATTTTTGCTCGCGGTAGGAAGTGAGATGGCATAAAGTTCAGCTCTTGCCACACACAGTTCCCCAGCATGCTGCGCAGGCTACACCTTTGACACACACACAAGCATGGGTTTGGTGTTAATCTTAGGATTAGTTGAATGGGAATCTACCTTCCTTACTGGTCAGAAAACCTTCTTTGAGATGCTCTGAGATGAACCTGCCTCATGTCTAGATAACACTTCTTAAAGTTTACTTTCATTGCGTATGAGTCCATCAAAGGCCTGGCTAGCAGTGTGTGGGACTGAGGGAGATAGGACATCCTCAAAGGCTGGCAGCCAGGCAGGCAAGAGCCTAATGAAGAACAGAGCATGCTGGGAACTGTCCCAACACTACCGGGTTATCAAGGGTGGATGTGTGGCTGTATTGTCCACATGGGGAAACGCTGTAATAATACTGCCACAATACTACTACTAATAATACTTATTATTATTGTAAGGGGCGGCATGATGGTGCAGTGGTTAGCACTGTTACCTCATACCTCTGGGACCTGGGTTCGAGTCTCCGCCTGGGTCACAGGTGTGTGGAGTTTGCATGTTCTGCCCGTGTTGTCGTGGGGTTTCCTCCGGGTACTTCGGTTTCCCCCCACAGTCCAAAAACATCCCGAGGGTGATTGGAGTTCCTAAATTGTCCGTCGGTGTGCATATGTGAGTAGTTGGTGTGTGTGTGTGTCCCGCTGGCCCCCCCATCCAGGGTTGTTCCCTGCCTCGTGCCCGTTGCTTCCAGGATAGGCTCCGGACCCCCCGCGACCCAGTAAGGATAAGCGTGTTGGAAAATGGATGGGTGGATTATTATTGTACAAATAGATAGCACTGAAGTTGTGCTCTATCTATCTGTATTACCGCCACTAATTTTATTACTATTCTGTAAATATTCATTTTTTATATTACTACTCTATAATACTCCTTTTTCAGGCTATTCCGTTTGTGTGCTGTGTACTTTCTAAGTTAGTTTGTACCACATTTATTTGTTTGTACCATGTGCCCCATCTATGCACTTTGTTTGGCCCTGTATGCATGTTCATCTCTGCACTACGTTCTTGCTGCTGTTGGCACCAGAATGTCCCACCGGGATCCATAAAGTCCATCTTAATCTTAACCGTCAAAGTACTTTATGAGGTTCTTTATTGTGGTCCTAGGGCAACATAAGCTATATAATGAGATGTTAACAGCCAGAGGAAAGCTGGCACTTCAAAGCTGCTTCGATGGTCGGCCACCTGACCGAAGGCGTGACTCTGTCCCTCTCAGCCTTTCTTCCGGCTGCTGAACCTGCGCAAGCTCACCCTCAGCGACAATGACATCCAGAGGCTCCCCCCAGAGGTGGCCAACTTCATGCTGCTGGTGGAGCTGGACGTCTCGCAGAACGGTGAGGACACCGTGCTACGGCACAAGTGCAGACTGTCACGCACCAGGCTCCACCCTCACCATCTACCCAGCATCCTCTACTGCGGCCTGTGACTCAGCTCTGGTATAGCAGGGCTGGCCGCGCTATTTGTTCAGCTGATCAAGGTTCTTTAGCCTCCCTAACCCTTCGGTTAGGAATAAGGAACCATTAGAGATTGTTGTGTTTGGATATCTGATCCTAGATACTGTTTTTTACTTGTGAAATTAATCTAACGCTTTTATTTGAATTTTTTTCTTTCCATTAGAATCTTCTTTGTGGAAATATGGCCTTTTCGTCTTTCTTTTCTCTGAAAGCGCGAGCTGGTATATTTGTAGAGCTGCTTCCAGTACAGAACAGTCAGAACCAGTTTCTGGGGACCTTTCTTAGTAGCCACAAGAGGTCTGAGCCAGCCGCTTGGGTCTCTCCCGTAGTTTGCAGCAGTATGTTAGTTACGCAAAGACAATCTGAAAGTATGCTTTTGTTGCAAAACCGCACACTCCCCTGGTGTGAATCTGCGGCCTCCTCCTGCAGACATTCCTGAGATTCCTGAGAGCATCAAGTTCTGCAAAGCGCTGGAGATCGCAGATTTCAGCGGAAACCCTCTCTCCAGGTCAGTGCGTCCGACGCCTCATTCTGCCTCTGGAGGGTGGGGTGGCCCTGCAGGCGGTTTGTTAGCCGCCCGGCTCCAACAGGATGACGTTTACATTCTGCTTTGTTTACATTAGCAACCAGCTTTGCAAAAGCGCCACAAAAAGGGTTTGAATGGTCAGGACACCACACTTTAACCCCAGTAACCCTCCCTGTGATAAGACAGGCTGGTGCCGCCTCAGACTGTAAAGCGGATCTTTTTAGCCTTAGAGGAGGTGGGGTTCACCTACTGCCTCTACCTGCTTTCCACTGGTTCGTCTGCACTGCTGCCTAAATTTCAGTTCTCAGAAGGTTTAAGGCATTCAAGGCCTCAAAAGCTTTATTGTCAGTTGTATGTATATAAGTACAATGAAATGGTTGAATGCATGAAGGGTATATAACAATGAATAGCAACAATGAGTGATAACAGAATGGAGATAACAATATACAATATGCTGCACAGACACAATACTATGCCAAAGTTTTAGGCGCTGAAGGAAAATGTTTGAGGCTATTTAACTGGGTGGCAAGTGTATGTTTGTTCAGAAAAAAACAACAAAATTTAACATTAGAGCACAGGCAAATTAACGGTAACACCATGACAAATGTTCTCCATAAAGTTACTGATACCCTGTTGGACGGCTGGATGAACACCTCAGTTCCCCAACCTCTCATCAGGGCCAGCTCAGCCTCACCATAGATTTGTTAAATTTCACCACCGGCTCATTTAATTAAACTAATTAGTTTAATAACAGTGTCGATTAGCCAAGTATGGTGTGCTAGTGGTGGATAAAAAAAAACAAAAGGCATCGGCGAATTCGATGGTTGCTGCAAATGCTGAGGTGACTTGGCTAAGCTGACAGACTCTGGCAAGATCATGTAAGCACTATTATCTTTGACTCCCTGAGGAGGGCGAGGTTAAACTGCACAGTGAAGAGCAGGTGATGGTGATTCTTTCTTCAGTAATTTGTGCTTTTGCTGTAGACCCTCAGCAACATGCAGCAAAAGCAGGTACAGATTTTAGGCGTCATGGAAGCATATTTCACTGGGCCCCCAACCCAGACAATCCAACGACGTTGTGATTTTTTTTAGGCCCCCTGTCGGTTAGTGGCCCTTGGAGTCGTCTTAGCTTTACTGCTTCCGTGGCCAGCAGTGCCCAGGCTGCACCACCCTTGCCACACGCTGTGCACTAGGCAGGCAGCGCCTTTCACGCAAATCACAGCAGCACTATGCCTGGGGGGGGTCAGACGGGAGTAGCCTCAAACATGTCTCTACTCTTCCCTAAATTGTCCCGAGTTCCATATTATTAGTGCCACCCCCCACTTTGTTCCGGTGTGTTTTCTCCCTAGTACCTGAAAAACAAGTCGTATTTGGTTCCCGGTGTCGATGCCACGTCGTGCACCTTGTGAGTAATAGTGAACAGGGTGGGGAGATAATCCTGCTGACACCGCTCATGTGGCCTCAGCAGGGGGGTTGGGGCAGTTCAGCACAGCACTGCACTTACAGATCTCCTCCCCCCCCCCCCCCGGTGTCTCCGCAGGTTGCCTGATGGTTTCACGCAGCTTAGGGGACTGGCTCACCTGGCCCTCAATGACGCCTCCCTGCAGATTCTGCCGGATGACATCGGCAAGTGAGTGAGCAGTTTGCACACTATTTACAAACACTCACACAGTTAGCTTCATACCGACTGCATTCCTGGATGTTCACACTTCCTGTTGCAGCACCCCAGGCAATCGTGTACTTTGACTCCAGGCCAGCGGTGGCGCTGTAGAACACAGATGCTCTTTAGTCACGTTTTAAGTAGTTTTGCATTGAAAAAACATGTTTTTTACTGAACCTAAACATGCATTATTTTCTTCCAGTATTCAAGAATATATACAGGTATATGGAGTGGTAGTTACAAATATGTTTATGGTTATTATTTATTATTTACAGTCTTCTGGCATCTTTTTAATCCCATAGAGAAAAATCTAATGAATGCTGGTATTTCCTGACATCCTCAGCCAGTCATTCTTTGAATCTGTTACCCATATTTGTTTCCTTCCTATCAGAGAGGGTTTTTTTTATTCAGTTTTTGGTCCAATCTCCTTTCTCACTTCCTGCTACTTATCCTCTGGTTAATGAGCGAATGGGGACCGTTTGTGTCACAGAATGGACCCTCATTGCTATTTCGATTTTCAAGTGGCCCCCAAACACTCCACGCCCAGCGACTGTGATAAAAATTCTTATGACAGCTACACGCTCTGGCATGTTCACGTTTGCAGGAAACATGAATCAGCCCTTTGGGTTGGGGTTACGGTTAGGGATAGGGTTAGTCCATGCCTGTCTGCATTCTTTAGCCACTTGCTGTGGGTGTGCAGTTTGCTTGTCCTCCCCATGTTGAGCTGGTTTCTTGCTGCAGATGTAAGACATCTAGTTGGGCTAATTAACATTTCCCAATTACCTGTAGTGGGTATGTAAGTGTGTCCCAAAATAGACTGGCTTCCTGCCCAGAGAATCCCCTGTCTTGTGCCCTGCGATGGACTGGCATCTCCTTCAGGGTGTTTCCTGCCTTGTGCCCTGTGATGGACTGGCATCCCCTTCAGGGTGTCCCCTGTCTTGTGCCCTGCGATGGACTGGCATCCCCTTCAGGGTGTCCCCTGCCTTGTGCCCTGCGATGGACTGGCATCCCCTTCAGGGTGTCCCCTGCCTTGTGCCCTGCGATGGACTGACATCCCCTTCAGGGTGTCCCCTGCCTTGTGCCCTACGATGGACTGGCATCTCCTTCAGGGTGTTTCCTGCCTTGTGCCCTGTGATGGACTGGCATCTCCTTCAGGGTGTCCCCTGCCTTGTGCCCTGCGATGGACAGGTGGAGAGTTTCAGGCCCCCTACCACAACCACCACAATCCAGGAGCAGTCAGGAAACTGATGGACAGAGTATTTGATATTCGATCAGTCTGTGCTCATGTTTAGATGCTAGTGAAAGGCCCCCAACATATTGGTACTCTCTCACTCTGTGACTAATTGGTTAATGATGGAATTTTCTGTTTGTGTCCTGATCCTATTACATACGAAATTTACAAACGAAAGAGGCCATTTGGCAGCCAAAGAGCAGCTGTGTAGCTCCATAGCTAAACCCCTCAATCTAGCTGTGTCATCAATCTCATGAGCAGAGCTCCTTTTTTAACGGCTGAACATCTCGCTAAATCTCGCTAAAGTTGTGCAGCGGGTTTTCTAACAAGCCACTGTGTTCCGCAGCTTGGGCAACCTGGTGACCCTGGAGCTGCGTGAGAACATGCTGAAATCTCTGCCCATGTGAGTATAGTGTCAGTGGGGTCTAGGCTAAGGGTCAGAGAGCCTCCAGTCATTGTCTGTAGGCATGAAATGTCCTGCAAAGTTGAGTGGGTGCCGTCGAGGGGATTATACTATGCTAACACACACACTGCGTGGCCCTGCTATGCTAACACACACACTGCGTGGCCCTGCTATGCTAACTCACACACTGCGTGGCCCTGCTATGCTAACTCACACACTGCGGGGCCCTGCTATGCTATCACATACTGCGTGGCCCTGCTATGCTAACACACACACTGCGTGGCCCTGCTATGCTAACTCACACACTGCGGGGCCCTGCTATGCTATCACACACTTCGGGGCCCTGCTATGCTATCACACACTTCGGGGCCCTGCTATGCTATCACACACACTGCGTGGCCCTGCTATGCTAACACACACACTGCGGGGCCCTGCTATGCTAACACACACACTGCGGGGCCCTGCTATGCTAACGCACAGACTGCGGGGCCCTGGTATGCTAACGCACACTCTGCGTGGCCCTGCTATGCTATCACACACTGCGGGGCCCTGCTATGCTAACACATACACTGCGGGGCCCTGCTATGCTAAGCGCAAGCTTCATGATGAGTGTGTTATTAACATGTGCAGATACTTTAAGCCAGGAGTGCCCAATCTTATCCACAACGGGCCGGTGTGTATGCAGGTTTTTGGGATAACCTGTACGTCAGCTGTTCAAACTTCAGCCAATAGTAATCTAGTTAGGGAACTGCAGCGGAAACTCGCATACACACCGGCCCTTTGCGGATAAGATTGGCCGCCCCTGCTTTAAGCCTTCGTGCTTTGGGTCCTCAGGCCCAAACAGCCCTCTCTTGCTTGCCACTACCATTGGCATGAAAGCCATGTCATGTTAAAGGGACACGGGAAATGGCACATTGCTACCACATCCACACTCCAGCTACATTATTCAAATACAGAAGCTTAAAAATGAGTTTGCATCACAGATTTATTTTTATACACTATTTTCATGCAGTCCAAGAAGTAAAAATGTTCTGCTCTGTGGTTCTGAGCACCATATGTGATCAGACTTTTCCCCATTTTTAGGTCGCTGTCCTTCTTGGTGAAGCTGGAGCAGCTGGATGTGGGCAATAACGACCTGGAAGCGTTGGTAGGCAACCGGTCTACTTCATATTCAAACACGCATGCAGCTTTTATTTTGGCGCATCATTGTCTATTAGCTGGATGTTGTCCAGCTTTTAATTTGACACTTTGTCTTGTTATCGTGATGTCAGCAGGATACATACCTGCTTGGCTGCTGTATGGTTGTCCTTTCAATGGACCCCACTTTCGTTAGACTGAAGATGTTTGCTGTGTTTCTCAACCTAGCCCTCTGGCATCCGTAGACAGTCCACATTTTCGCTCCCTTGCAGCTTCCAGACAGTCAAGAACAGTGAATACCTGGTTTTGGCGCACTGGGAGCAAAAACATGGACTGTCTGGGGGTTCCTGAGGGCTGGGCTGAGAAACATTGACGTAAGAGGCTTTCCGCGTGCATGAGACGCGATTGTAGCACCCTACAAAAATGAACAATTAAAGAAGAATTCGTGAAAATAATGCAGCAGGGAATGGGTGGCCGGAAAGGGCGCCATCTTGTGGGGGGGGTGCTGTCTTAGATGGCCACCAGCTCCACCCCAGCCTCGGGTGCCACATGGGCTTGGCCCCATTGAATATTTCTCTTTCTTTCTCTTTTGGCACTGGTCGCATTTTAAAAATATCTCGACGCAGTGCTGCCTGTTTTGGCTGCCTGGCTCTCTGTTCTTTCCTGGGAGGATTTGCAAACCGGCCATTTGCTCTGTGTCCCCAGCCTGACACCCTTGGTGCTCTGCCCAACCTGCGGGAGCTGCTGCTGGACCACAACCGCCTGGCTATCCTGCCCCCGGTCAGTGTGGCAAAGCTGGGTCTGCACCCGCCGCTGGGGTTGGTAGGGGTCCTACAGGGGGTAAAGGAAGCTACCTATGTACCAGCAAACAGGAGGAAGACAAACCAATCAATAACCTCTACTGCAGGCTTGGGGCGTTCTTATTCGCCGATTATCTCAGTTCTGTTTTGCATAAGCCAGGCAATGATTGGTCGCCGTACAATGTCCCCGCCCACCATAGGCTTCTATGTCTTATTTCTTAATTCTCCACCTCTCTACCTGTCTCTGTGCACTTGTGCAGGAACTAGGGAACCTAAAGAGACTGGTGTGCCTGGACGTGTCAGAAAACCGCCTGGAGGAGCTTCCCGCAGAGATGGGCAGCCTAGTGCTCCTAACGGACCTGCTGCTCTCACAGAACCGGCTGGAGCTGTTGCCAGACACCATTGGTGAGCTCGCCGGGGTGGACAGTGTCTCACTGTCAGACAGTGCGCAATTGTTCCAAATATGTCACTGAGTGCTGTCCAGCTCCTTAATGGTTATGTTACATGAACATAACTGTCTAATCCCCCTTGGTGCAGCATGAATGTCAGTATGGTGTGGGGGTCTAATCCCCCTGGGTGCAGTATGACTGTCAGTATGGTGTGGGGGTCTATACCCCCTGGGTGCAGTATGGCTGACAGTGTGGTATTAGGGTCTAAACCCCTGGGTGCAGTATGGCTGACAGTGTGGTATTAGGGTCTAAACCCCTGGGTGCAGTATGGCTGACAGTGTGGTATTAGGGTCTAAACCCCTGGGTGCAGTATGGCTGACTGTGTTGCATTAGGGTTTAACCCCCTGGGAGCAGTGTGACCGTCAGTATAGTGGGGTTCTAATCTCCTTTGGATGCAGTACGGAAGCTGGTGGCACTGCAGAGTACTGGATCCTTAAGCAGCTGAACCACGGCAGCTAACCTTAATAAGTTAGGGTTGCGCCACAGCAGTGATACCGTTGTTGGTGGCACTTGCAGGTGGCCTGAAGCAGCTGTCCATACTCAAAGTGGACCAGAACCGGCTGATCCGCCTGACGGATGCCATCGGCGACTGTGAGAATCTGTCTGAGCTGGTGCTCACTGAAAACCTGCTCCAGGTCTGGCCTCCACATGCATATCCTTCTCTCTGTCCAGCTTTCCGCCATGTCTGCTTCTTCACCGTTTCCGCCTGGTGGACGGCTGGCGCCGGTCATCGTGGTTGATCACCTTTGACCATGCCCCACGCGTCAGTACTGTCCCTGTCAGTCTTGTTGCCTTATTCTTTATCTTTCATAGTCTGCTTTTCTCTTACCTGCACACAGTCTGCCTCTCTTGTTCTTCTTCTTCACTTCTTTTTCTTATCTTCTTCTTCTCCCCTATTCTTTTCTCCTTCTTCTTCTTCTTTTTTTTCTTCCCCACTCTTCTGCTCTCTCATTCCTTTTCTTCTTCCTCCTCCTTTTCTCTTCTTCTTTTCAACTCTTTTCTCCTCCTTCCTTCTCCTCCCTCCTTCCTCCCTCATCTTTTCTTTGTCGTCCTATGCCTCCCTCTCACTTGCTCTCCTGCTGGTTTCCTTGTCGCCTCCCGCTTCCTCCTGCCCTTTCTGACTGTCCATCCCGTCCTCCGCCCTGCGCCCTTCTCTCGCCAGGCTCTGCCGCGGTCCATGGGGCAGCTGAAGAAGCTGGCCAACCTGAACGTGGACCGCAACCGTCTGTACGGAGTCCCCTTGGAGCTGGGTGGCTGCACTGCACTCACCGTGCTCTCGCTGCGTGAGAACCGCCTGGCCAGGCTGCCCCCCGAGCTGGCAGGTGCCACCGAGCTGCATGTGCTGGACGTGGCGGGAAACAGGTGCCATGCGCAGTCACATGATCGCATAGCCAATCACAAACGTGCACAGTCACGGTTATGTTCGCGGCCATGCCCATAGTCACGCTCAGTCGTGGAGTCCTATGCACAGCAGCATTTTTGGCCTTTAGCTCAGTATATGCAGACCTTTTGCGTAAAGTCAACAGCAGGGGTCATGCTTTTCGCCCCGCACGGTTTACTCATAGCGTCCCTGTGACCCCGCTTCCTGTTCCAGGCTTCAGAACCTCCCGTTCTCCCTGGCGAACCTGAACCTGAAGGCCCTGTGGCTGGCCGAGAACCAGTCGCAGCCCATGCTGAAGTTTCAGATGGAGGACGACAGCAGGTCTGGGGAGACGGTGCTCACCTGCTACCTGCTGCCACAGCAGCCGTCGACAAGCCCGGGTGAGGCAGGGGGCTGGGGGGTCAGGCACGTGTTTAGTCTTTGCATAGCTGTTTGGAGGGCTACATTTGAAACATTTTTTGCAGTCGTATATGATGCACGGTTGTGCATACTCGGATGGATACTCATGCTTACTCAAATATACTCAAATGCATACTCAGGAATACTCTTATATGCTGAGACGTATATCCTCCTGAGACCCAAGGAAAAAAGTGTCCTTCAATTTTAGGATAGTTGTCTTTGGAGGAAATAAGACATCTTACAATTTAGAGTTTTTTCAAATTTATTTTTATTTTTAATTTGACAGCATGTCCTCTTTAGTGCACGACAGGAATAAATACGTTTCCTAACATCAGTGAAAAGATAAATGCAAATGCAACATGTCCACTACAATGGACATAATTGAATGGGTGGGGTCTCATATGCATACACACTTGCATGCCTACTCAGACATACACACGTAGTCTTATAATAGAAGTCGTGCATGATAACAAGGGGTGGTAACCAAACGTCGACCTCATTATTCTAACTGCACGAGCAGCAGCGATTGCAGCCTCCCCGCTGGGGCCTGACATCAGGGTGTCAGATACTTTAAGCCTTCACAGCAAGAGCCCGGGGAAAAGACACCTTTCATCTACAGTGCAGCTGACGTAAACAGGCACTGGAAGGCGCTCTGCGATAAAAGAGTTGCCTCCTTCTCTAGAAATAAACACCGTGTTACTGATGTTACAACCCAGAGGTGTTTTTTACTCCACCTATTGGGCGGATGTTTCCTTGGGTGTGTCTCTCTTCCCAGCTCCGCCCACTATTGCATTTCATACCTTTCAAGTCTGATAGGCTAGTTTTCTTCTTGCATCAAAAAACACAGAAGATTCCGCAGTGTTGGCTTGGTTGCCACGCATCAGGTCAGATGCCTAGCTATGGATAGCAGACCCCTGAACATCGGGGCCCTCACCATTGAAACCCCGACCCCCCACCCCCTCCCTGCATGTGACAGAGAACGAGCCAGACACTCCTACTGATGACGGCTGGATGGACGCCAACCCGAACCGCGTGGCCACCATCCAGTTCCAGGAGAGGCTGGAAGAGCACGATGAGGAGAGCGCGGCCGAGCGAGGGGTATTTTGTGACGCGATGGTGGGGGCACGCGGGGGCTCACTGGCCTGGCTTTTGCCACTAACGTCACCCGTATACGTTGTCAGGGTCTGCATCGACGGGCAACGCCGCACCCGAATGAGCTGAAGGGGATGAAGAAGGTCATGGAGGAGAGGAGGCCCCATTCGGAGGAGGAGGCGGAGAGGACCGACACAGAGGAGGTACGGAGCATAGCCGCATCCGTACAGGACCGGCAGGTACGTGCGGATGGTATTCGGGGTAATAGCCTGCCGTTTTGCATGCAGGCGACGCTGACCAATCACAGCCCGGACTCTCAGACCTCCAACCAACTTCACAGACACAAAAATGATTTGGAGGAGCTGGATGAAACGGAAGACGAATACGTGGAGGTGAGGGACTCTGCAGTTTGTTAGGAGGGGGAGATTTCCAAGCGTGGACATCTGTCAGGCTTGGTGATTTTGGAGCTCCGGGCATCTGTGCCGCGTGATGTTTGCGTTGGCGGGATCCCGACGAGCATAGAAGGGCCCGCTGTGAGATGGATTCCTGTGCAATTAGCAAACGAGGAAAGCGGGCACAGGGTCTGATAACCGCTGTCATCTGCAGCCCACCGTGCACTTCGCGGAGGAGCCCATTATCCGTGGAGGGGAGGAGGAGGATGATGAGGAAGAGGCGAGTGACGATGGGGAGCGGCGCGCCGTCCCCGCCGAGCGGCAGCGGCTGATCAGGAAGGACACGCCTCACTACAAGAAGCATTTCAAGGTCTCCAAGCTTCCCAAACCGGAGGCGGTGGCGGCTCTACTGCAGGGATTCAGCGCCGACGGGATGCACCCGTCACCTGAAGAAGGAGTGGAAGAGGAGGAGGAAGAAGAAGAAGAGGAGGAGGAAGCAGAGAACATCTCTCCTCTTCCCAGGATGGAGGGGCTGACGGACAGACATAACGCCTCCCTGCAGCCTGTTAAGGTAGACGGAGATGAACGATGCCGTGTGCAGTGAAGCCGGTGACTGACCGACTGCGAATGCAACCAAAAAACTAAAAATGGTTACTTACGGTTAAGGTTAGGCTGAGTAGGAGTTAGGGTTGTCACTGCTGGCATTAGAGTTTTGCCCACAGATATGAATGGAGACTTCCGAAAAAGATATGAACACCTAGACTGCATGTGTGTCTGCGCATAACATTGTGTTTTATGGGCTTTCTGAATCACTTCTGACCGTCTGCATGACAGACGTGGAGACCACCCTCAGTCATCTTTGTCAAAGCATCTCTTGGGTCCGAACAAACAGCAGGGCTTGGGGGCCAAAGCTATGCGCTCACTGGCCATGCAGCTGGCGCTGTGTTCACTGCTACCGATTCCAGCCCCACATGCCTCAGCCTGGAGGAGATGTTTTGGGCCAGCAGGCTTTGAAGGAATCATCTCACGGGGTCTCTCCCTGTCTTCTTTTGGCTTTTTTTTTTCTCAAAGCTTAGCCAGATCCATGCCACTGTGCCCCCCCCTCCCCAATTCTCCTTTACACGGGTGTCTTTGTTGGTGTAGGTGTGGGATCTTGGGTCCAGGCACGTGTGTGTGTGTATGTGTATGTGTGTGTGGGGGGGGGGGTATTATTTGGCCCCCACTAATCCGCATGACTCTCAATGCTTCCTATCCTAACAGGGGGTGTCATTTGATCAAGTCAATAATCTTCTGATTGAGCCTGCTCGAATTGAGGAAGAAGAGGTCTGTACCTGCTCTCTCCCGTTCCCTTCCTCCTCTCTGTACAGTCATTTGCCGGTGCCGTGTTGCATCTAACGTTGCCCTCATCCATTTCTGAGGCCAAATTCACCACCATCCCTCCTGTTTGTCTGCATGCACCTGTCCGGCTGGCCCCACCCTCCCTGCATGCCCCCAGCAATATGCCTGTCCCCCGTCCATCTCTGCTGGCTCCTCTGCTCCTTGCACCCCCATTTTCTGTGTGTTCTACTGCCCCCTATGTGTGTGTGTCGGGCGTGTTCTACTGCCCCCTATGTGTGTGTATCGGGCGTGTTCTACTGCCCCCTATGTGTGTGTGTCAGGCGTGTTCTACTGCCCCCTATGTGTGTGTGTCGGGCGTGTTCTACTGCCCCCTATGTGTGTGTGTCGGGCGTGTTC
>JABFDZ020000107.1:832828-845165 GCA_019775955.2 Pollimyrus isidori
GTGACATGAGTTCAGTTTCTTATTTATCTAACTGAATGTTGCAACTACACCATTTAGTCATCTTCATGTAGGCAAGACTTTGCTGATCAGATATCTGGGAGCAACAATTGTTCCGAACTGCATTTTGCAATGTCTATACTTTGATGTCAAATTACAAACATAAATCTGACATATTTACAAAGTACACTAAGGTAAAGATGAGTTTAATGCCAAAACAAATATATAAGAAATAATTAATTTGCATTGAATTAAGTTTATGATATTGAATGAAATGTGTGACCATGCCCCAGTCCGTGAAAGTGTGCTCCGTACCCCTAGACTCCAGAGGGAAAGCAAATCGCTTTGCTTTTGTCAATCTCCTCTGTCTGTTTGTCCATTTTGAACCCGAAATGCTGCCAGACCGCAGCTTTTAAAGTTACGGGCCTTTCAAAGCACCGCTAGTGTCCGACGCCATGTTGTTAACACACAGTACTAATTGTGGGTGTCATCTCATTGTCCCAACTCTAATGCAATGACCGCCTAATGTGTTGTTTTCCATGACCACCGTGCCTTCTCTCTCTATGAGGCAGCCTGTCCGTAAATCTGCTCCTTTTATCTCTTTCAGCCAAGTCATCATTATATCTCTGGCTTAGCTGCCAAAGAAAGCGTCCCGGTGAGTCTGTCATGATGTCAGAATTCGCTGACGTACCCTGAAGTGTGTTCTTCCTGAAGACACGCCATCATACATGGAGAATAAAGTGGCCTATGTTCCTGCTCCTCTTGCCCTTAAAGACCAGACCGGGCAAGATCCAGCCCTTGTCTCCCATGTGGCCAAGCTCAGCGTCCAGTCCAGACAGCCGGTCCAGCCCCAAGTCACCTGGACCACCACTCATCAGCCCTCGACCCACTGTAAGAACTTTTAGGTTTTGGTTTTGGAAGCTTGCGGGAATATGCACTATGAATGGGGAACTTGGCCCCAAGTGTCAAGAAATAACTAAAAACAAGCTGTCTGGTACCAGCTTTCCTGATTTTAGAGGCCCAGACTTGGCATATCCACGTTGATCATCTGTACCTTGAGGTCTTACATCTCCGTACCATCGCTTCTTTGTTAATGAAGTCACATCCTTCAAGGTGTCTTTTAATATGCTTGGTTTGCGTTCAAGTGTGTGTGATGTTGCTCACATCCAATTCACTCTTTATTGTGTGGATTAAGATGTGCTGACATTCAGCTACATGCATATAGAGTGTGGGGCAGCAGCCTGTAGCAGAAACCCATCCATCTTTAATAGTATCTGCTGTATCTTCCCATCCCTCCTTCTTAGTGAGCACACCCTCTGCCCCTGCTCTTGGTTCCTGTGACTAGTTTGCATTCCCTTGCACCTATATCTCCTCGTCCCCCCTACTTAGTGAGCATGTCTTGTGTCTCTACTCTTGTTTCACTTGAGTAAGTCTTCCTTTTCCTCTTCCCCCTCCCCATCATTCCCCCCAATACTAGTCTCTGCGTTCTCCTCACCCCACCTCGCCCAATGACCTTCCCAGTATGAAGCAGACTTACAAGGCCCTTGCGGCTGTGCCCTGCTCCGTGGCTGTGCTCGAGCAGGTGGGCTTCCGGAAGCCTTCGAGGGGCTGCCAGGTGGGCTTCTGGGAGCCTCCTTTGGGTTGTCAGGTGGGGTTCCGGGAGCCTCTATTGGTCTGTCAGGTGGGGTTCCGGGAGCCTCTATTGGTCTGTCAGGTGGGGTTCCAGAACCCTCTATGGGGCTCCTAGGTATGGTTCCAGGAACCTTTGTTGGGCTGTCAGGTGAGGTTCTGGAAGCCTCCTTTACACTGTCAGGTGGGGTTCTGGAAACCTCCTGCATAAAGCACGTCCCCTTCCATCTCCCGAGCCCTCTGACTGTCTGTCTTTGGTTATGCAGGAGCCGCTCAGCCCAAAGCCCAACGTTCAATCCCGGCAGCTTGTAGAGGTAAGTCTGGCAGCACAATAATCATGCAAGCTCTAAAATCTGTAGTGGTAAGAATGAATGACTTCTGGTATTGAATTGCGATATCGAATCACATGGTGCTCTCTGGACTCTTGACACCGGGGTATTTTATAACATGCTTATGCGTTTGCGAAGGCGAGTTGGCCAATGGTTGCATCATCGGGGCTTGGAGCATTAGTGACTTTACGGCTTGGGCACCCCCAGGACAATAACTTGCGTGACATCAGCTCGTGAACCAGCCAGTGATGACCTTTGTGGCCCTTGCAGCCCGAGCTGGACAACGAGGTATTTGAGAGCGAGACCAGGCTCGGTAGTGTGGGCAGGGTGGACACAGTCCCTGTCTCCCCTCATGCGCCCATCACCTCCGACCGTAGCGACTACATGAATCTGGCTGTTGTGCCACGCCGGTCCCGGCCCTCACTGGACCTACAGGTACCCCTGGTGGGGGGCAGCAGCCTCAGGTGGTGGCCAGCTCAGGAACCAACACTGCGAGGCACAGTGGTGTTGACCTGAGGTCTCTCTGATTAATTCCGGGCTTTTCCAACGGTGCTGTGCTTGAAGGTGTGCAGTGTGGGCCTACAAATGGTGCAGTAACTCAATATGTAACAGACTTGGGGAGTTTTCATAATTAGCTGATTAACCACTGATGACGAAGAATGGTGATCACTGAATATGACTAACACAAACTTCCTTTCAACACTGACCATGCTGCAAAGGAATGGCAACATTTTTAAGGCTGATCCATTCTGCAACTGCAAAACTGTATAATTGTATCTGTACGGAATCTTGCATGCTTTCAGTTGATTGAACAAGTCATCTTGAAATTATTCAAGAGTAAGAATAAGACCCTAATTTACGGTGAAGAGGCTTTGATGGCATTGGTGTCACATTTCTGACAGCAGCCCCCACCCCCATTGCTGCGACAGGCACCTGCACCCACTAGACAGGCCAACCCAGAACGGCGCTCTTTCAAGGACCGACAGAAGTACTTTGAGGTTGACATGAAGCAGCAGCAGACAGCAAACACAAAACCCAAGCCCCGGGTGTCGCTGGTAGGCGAGGATGACCTGAGGAAGATGAAGGAAGAGGAAGGTAGGCTCTTCAGCAAGGAGAATCGGCTTTCGCCCCTTGGACTAACTGGAAGAATCCAGCCTGTTAAGTCTAATAAGTTCCGCTTTTGCCGTCCATCTGCCTGTCATACTAGCCCGATGGATTCAGCAGCATTCCCAACGGTACCTACTAAATGACGATGAAGACGATGAAGAGGAGATAGTCCTGGCCAAGAAGATGGCTGAAATAAGGGCCCAGGGCAAGGTTCTGGTGGATGGAGTGGCAAGCAAGGCTCAGCCAGAAAAAGAACTGACTGGGCCATTGCCCCAGATCTGTGGCACCCCGTCCATTACCGGGTAAGGCCTTAACACCCTTCAGTTAATGCACAGGGGCTTGGCACAGCTGCTGATGTTCAGCCTCTGTGTGCATGGGGCACGCCATAATAACAGTTGGTCTTTTCAGGCCCTCATTTTTGGACAGAAATGGATCTCCTCAGAGGGACTCACTTGATGGCAGCTCGAAACTGGAGCAGAGACCCAATTCTTTGACGGGGTAACATTTTCTAGACATTTTTCAAAATGTGCTTGGTGAATGACATTGATCAGTATCAATAACATAAGCTTTTCCTTTAGAAAGTGTTAGAAAGAACTATAGCATGATACAGTCTCAGAAACTGCTTAAACACGCTCATTTTCAGAAGTGAACTGAAACCTCGCTCTTGTATGAAACTTAAATACATGGCTTTTAAACTGAAACTCGGAGAAGATGCTTGATTCGAGATTCGATTGAGATGATGGCTTTGCACGAGCGTTGGGCTATTAGATGTTTGTCGTTAACAGAAGCTTGAAGCCTCTATATCTCGACGAGTCCAGCCCCCCCTTCCACCCGTGGGACCCCGAACTGCAGGCCAGCACCTCTGACAGGCAGCTGTCATCTGCAGAAAAGCGAGCAATGGAGGTGGAGAAGAGGGCCACGTGGAGAGCAGAAAGGTAGCCAGCCGGTACACAGGACACACAATACACCTGATATTCAGGCATCACACGGCCCTGCATGTTTGTAGAGATGTTGCTCACTGGACCTGTCCTCTGTCTGTGTGTGTGTGGCCAGCTCAGCCCATGTTGGCTGGTTTTCCTAGGGGTGTCAGGGGCGTGACCGACCAAACCTAGACACGGGTTATATTGTGGTAATAGTGACTGAGTGGGACCCAAAATCTACTTCCACATAAAACCCATTTTTAGCATTACAAGCCCAAAGTGATGAAACTATCACCCTCCCTGCTTTTTGGTGTGTTTGGTTCTTGGGTTATGTGCTATCCGGTATAGTTTATAAGTGTGGCTTCTTACACTTTTAGTTGCGTTTCTAAAGCAGAATGCAAGTCTTTTATACCATAATAAAATACCAAACTTAAAAGCAGTTAAATGTGAAATCAAACCTGATATTTGGAGGGCCGTGTGCTTCCCCCCCCGCCCCACCAGCTCCCGCCAAAGCGCGTGACGCACACTGGCTAGCAGGACACAGTGTCCCGCCATGGGAGGGCGCCACCTTCTTTGGCTGGGGCTTGGGGATGGAACGGGGCAGGCAATCGCTTTATCTGGGATCTCCTGCGTCACCATCCTCTCCCACCTCCACTGCTCCGCCCTCTCGCATGTCCCCTTTGACATCACTCACACCCCCCCCCCTGCCCCTCCTCCCAGAATGAGATCTCTGGAGAAGGATGCCCTCAAAGCGCAGATGGTCATCGCCAAGTCACGGGAAGCCAAGAAACCCGGGGCTCTGGACCGGCTAGCCGACTCGCCATCGCCTGTCTCCACAGGCTCTCCCGCCCCCCTGGAGGGTCAGTCTATGCTTCTGTAATACCCCCAATGCCCCTAATCACATTAGCCAGAAATGAGCAGACACTGTTGGATAGAAGCTCCTGACTATCACTGAGTCTTTCCTGTTCATCTCTGTCTACAGATTTCAGTCCTCAAAGTGTCAGATCACCAGCTAGACAGGTAAGATCCGGTTATTGTGTCGTCGTTGTCCCACCCCCCCCCACACAAAACATACCCAGTGAACTTTGTCAGCTTGTAACTTTGGGTCATACTGTTTTTGGAGCAATGATTGTGCTTCTGAATCTTCATGTTGACAGTCAGACACACCAAAGCAGTAAGGCTACTTTACCACATAAACATTACTGAATACTACTAGCTGACTTCTTCTGAGTTTTTTTTTTTTTTTAGAAAGCTGCTCTGATCAGTTCTTCCTTGGTAGAGGATTTGTCGTCTCCCTCTAGTGTCCCTCCATTTTGTTACCTATTCCCACATCCAGTAGCCGATGTGAGGAGTGAGGGAGAATGAAGAGTAGTGAGGCATTTTTGTCTTTGTGTGCCTCCAAACCAGGCCATAGATAAACGGTCACGTGTGAAATGAAGCCACCGTTCCGCAGCCTTGTGTATTTTAGCGAGTACAAAAGCAACATTTGTCACGTCATATAGAATTATTCAATTGGAATTGTGATTGTAACCTTTGTCATTGTCACCTGGAAGATCTTACAGGAAAATATGATGCAGTTCAATTCACTATCCCTATGTTACCATGGTAACTGTCTACAGCTCCTAACCACACTAAGCATTAGCCCCGCCCACATCACGTGTAAGCCCCGCCCACACACCACTTGGCGCTTCAGCCATGCCCGATGAGCCACATCGCTCCACTCCACCTTTCTTCATTCATTCCTATTTGCTGTCCCTTCCAGTCCCTGACAGAAAAGAAGTTTGACTACCGACAGTTCGCTGCAATCCCTTCTTCCAAACCTGTGTACGACATCCAGGTATCCCTGCATGCTCAGTGTCTGGGTGCCCTCATTGCTGCTCCCAGGCTCGCCTGTCCTGCAAGCCTCCAGATGACTGGACTGTGGATGCCTTTGCTTTCTGGGCCATGTATGGCACCCGTGTCAGAATTAGCGCTGTTTTCCCTTCCATTTTGGCACTGTGCTTCTCGGGCTTGGGGAATGTGTGAGGTTTTTTTTCTGCCCTATTGTGTACTTTCTTGGGAACACCAGACTCTCTCCAGCTCCCGTTTTCATTGGGATCTTAATGCCGGCCATAAATCAGGTCACGCAGTAAATGAGGGCAATAGCCTTTTGCTATTGATAAAAGGCTTCACAAGGACGGCAGCTGCTAGAGGGGGTTGGCATCTCAAGGCCACGGGCGGATTGTCTGTCTTCCTCTTTCTGTCCATCTGAGACTCTGCCTTCCTCTTTCTGTCCATCTGAATTCCTCTGCGCCGAGCTGCCTATCACTGCTCTGTCAGCCTGCTTTGGTGTTTGTCTAGCTGGCCCTGTGTACGTAGATGCTGTTCCTCACCGGAAGGCTTCCTGGCAGTCCTGTACTCTCATTTTGTACTGAGATGTTCTTTGCATTCAGATTCTGAATTTTAAAACCATGTGTTGTTTGTGAGATGCTATGTGAGATGTTCTGACGTTGCTTCTTCTAAAAGCAGAAGGTAACCTCTTGTTGTATTTGGGGCCGCACAGTATCACATTCAGGTTACGAGGCCCAGTGATTACCCTCGCTAGATGATAGCCATAGACTCGTGTCCGGACACCAGCTATTCTGTATTATACGAGCGTTTACTTACACCAACAATTTGATAAACAGATTAGTAGTGCACCGAAAATATTAATATGAGGCGTATTGAGATGCCTAAAAGTTAGTAATGTGTATAAATTTGACGCATACTTTTTACCTTGTTTATCCACATTGTCTCCTCTTTCTAAAGATGCAGTGGCTGCTGATCTGTCCCTTTCTTCACCGCCACTTCAGCGCGTATCGCTTCCATGACCTACCGAAACGGTGGCATGTGACATGCTCCTTTACCCAAAGTTAATAATCAAAAGAATACGTTGGATTTGTACGGATTACTAATTTACAAGCATCACACACTACTAATCTGCCGGTGGCCTTAAATAAATGTCTGTATAGTAGTAAAGCCTGAGTCAAATGTTTATGCCAGTCATCTAAAGCCCTGGTGATTATTGCCCATGCCTGTATTAATTTGTTTATATCACGACGTGATATCATGCAGTCCTAGTTCCATTCTTAAGATAGGTATCCTGCTTGAATGCTTTTGGTAAATTCCCAGATATTATTAAACGTGATATTTATACATTTATTATACATTATTCTCCAGGATAATTGCAATCATGTAGATGATATTAAGCAGGCAGCGAATGATATTTAGCTCAATTTGAAATGGGATTAACGGTGATTAGCCCACAGGGTGCTGGCAGTGCCTGGATCTGCCCGTCCATCTTTGGTGGGCGTCTCCCGGCGCTGTGAGCAGCTTCTGTTTACGCGCAGAGTGGCAAAGTGGCTGCGAGGTGCTGAAGCTGCATCAGCCGCAGCCTTTACCGGCGTCCCCGGCGTCCAGTGTTACTATCTGTGGCTGTTTATAAATACAGATTCCTCAGTGGACCTCTGCCTCAGGCATATGTGCATAAGTATTGATAGTCAGACGGCCTCTGGGTCATGGCGCTCCAGAAGGCTGAGCCGCCGGCAGATGAGAGACTCCGGCGCTTTGCTAATTCAGCCATTGCTGTGGCGATGGGTGCAGTTCATTTATGCTTATCTACTTGGTGTCTTGACGGGAAGTGGAATAATATGTGGTGGCTAAGAGATCACTTTGCCTTAGGAAAGCTGTGCATTTGGAATGCGAAATGTTGCTTGGAAAGGTTATTTTAGCTAAATAATTTGTAGATAAAAAGAAAACTAAATAGGCAGATGCTGAGGTGACACTGCGGTTCTCAAGGCGGACTGTTTTATATGCGTGTATAGATATATGAGGTTTCATAGATCTGCTGGACCTTTCCAAGGTGGCTGTCTGTTTTTCTCCTCTGCTGTCATGCTATCTTCTCTTGCAGGCCCCAGATACCACAGAAGGCAATTGCTGTATTGATGGCTCCGGTAGTTATGGTGAGTATTGACTGGTTAAACCATTCACAGTATTGATAGTAGTTGTAATTTTGTCAGTATATAGTGCTCACTGAAAGTCTATTTGTCATAATTCAGTTCTGTTCTTGCCATTTTGCCATTAATTGCAATTGTAGTCACTATCTACCAAAAGGATACTGAACACAAATGTTTGGTGTTTGGTTACTTTAAAGGTGATGACCGATTGTCAATTAACTTTTTAAATCAGAACAGCTCATTTAGAACTATAATTTGGGTCTCCGTTTATTACTACTTTAAATGAATGTTTTACTTCTGGTTGTTTATAATGTGATAGATGTTCTTTTTGAAGAAATTAATGAAGTAATTATTTTTTTGTAAAAACCAACTACTTTTCAGTATTTTTACTGAACAAAGCAAGTGTCCCAGTAATTTCTGTGAGTGCAGTATGTGGTGTTGAATAGTTAAGCTGAAGCCACAGTGATGTGGATATAAAATTACCAGCACCAGGGTCATCAATGACCCAGTCTAATGCTCCTACCATAAGCAAGTAACATCATTGATTATTCATCATTTTGATTTGTACTGGTTACTATGATTACTGACAACTGGAATGTGGGAATACTTGTGAGTGCTTGTAAATTTTACAGGCATTCGCTCATCAGTAGTCAGATACTGGTCATTGATGCTCTCTGGTGTATTGTTTTTAGAATTAAGTTCGATCTTTGTCCCTAATTAATTGCCGTTTCCTATCCCATATTACTCACATTTATTTTTGACTCAGTCGCATTTTCGTTATCCCTGATCCAGGCGACACCCTTGGATAAACAGCTGTCAGACTTTGGTAGGATTTGAATGCATTTCTCCATGTCCTCAAATGGGAGAGCTCTTCAGTGATTTCCCTTGTTTTTCTTGGCTTCCTGGTGTGGGTGTATTTGGCTAAAGTATCTACAGTTTGTGACTTATGGGTATTCATACATCTACAATATACAACACACTGTTCCACATGTGATTCTGAGCTGATTGATCCATTTAATATCAGCGCACACATCCTGGGAGCAGTTGGTGTACCACGGTAAATCAAGGTAGTGGCTGGTGGTGATTCCATTGGGGGTTCCTTGCCAATCGAGTAGTGCTGCATCAAAGATGACACGCATTTCCCATCAGCTCCTGGGGCACCAAGACTAACTTTCATCTTCTCATAATGGCCCCCGATATTTTACCTTTATCCATGCCATTAAGAGCCATTGAAATGAAAATTATAAATCCAGCTTTCTGATCATTAATCAGTTATGAACTAATGAGAATCTTGAAAACCAAAGTACTTATTTGATAAGCCCAGGGAACTCTGGGAATGTTGTCATTGGTGGTGCTTGCGTCTCGTTGTGCTTTTACACGGATGTGCCGTTACACTGATTTTTTTTCTTTTTTTGAGAGGTCCTTGTCAGGCAAAAAGCCTCCTTGCGGTTTGGTGTTGGTTTAATTGTGGTAAGATGCAGGCATCACTGTGATCTCACAGCACTGGATCGAAACGTCGCTTTAAAACATAGAATGACAAAAAAAATGCAATTTCACACTTCTTTAAAGTGAAATTAATAAACTGATATATATATATGGACGATCACTTCTCTTTTTACTTATTATTAGGACCCCTTGAGGACCCCGGCACCGAGCTGCCCATTTCACTGCCCGAAGCGTCAGCCCTGGAGGAAATGGCTCTGTACAGTAATAAGAGCAAACTAAGATATGGCCGGTGCAGCCTGGACACAGCTGTGCCTACGTAACACCACAGAGGCCCTAACTGCAAAACCCCACAAAGATGCTGTCACAGGTGCAGGCAGGCACTGCAGCTGTCAGACCACGCAAGGTGCAGCCGAAGCATCGCTGCCTGACACAGTGACAGTGTGTCACACAGCAAAGCTGCACTTTCAGCATAGGTGCTGGTATGGGGGGATTACCATAGTTACCCAAACAAATACAAGGAGGGTCCACCAAACTGTTTTCTTTTTCAGTTTGGATTTTAGTTGCTGTTTTTTTCCTTTCCTTTTTTTATTATTATTATTATTGACTATTCTGTGGAAGAATACAAAAGAGTTATATTCTAAAAAAACGTTGTATGTTATATTGTATTTTTGTAAACGGTACGAGGATGTGGGAGTGTTGCAGACAACTGACATGCAGCCGGCTGTCGTTCCGGGTGCCCTCCCTGCGGCGGTTCTGTGTTACTAAGAGCAGAAGGGGTGCATTAGTGTGACTGTAGGCTGGGCACAAACGTTGAGTAGTTAGTATCCCAGTCTGGGCACATTGCATATGAACGCTTTTAAGATGCCATCGTCCCCATCTGGAATTTCATATCACTCTATGATGTATTTCATAGAGGGACACACCTGTGACCCTCGTTACTGAAGCTTAGAAGCATAAAGCTTCCAGAACTGCCGACTAGCTGGAGAAGGGCAGGATTCTCCCTTTGTTCCACAGACAAAATCTGGACACACCTATTTTTTAATGCATTTGTCTCTATTTTAGCTGTTATTCACCTTATAGTAAAAATCTACAAGACAATGAAATAATACATAACAAATATTGCAACGACCAAGAGAAGTGTTCAACATCTCAATCTGTTCAAAATTTTGACTATTCAGAACAGCCAGCTTTTGCTTTGATGACAGCATTGCAGACTCTTGGCGTTCTCTCAGCCAGCTGCCACATGTAGCTACCTGGTATTCAGGAGCTTCCACTTCTGGGCATAGGTTGGCTATTTTGCTGTTACACTGCAATCCAATTCATCCCAAACTGGCTCATCCGTCACTGCACTCCATCTCTTTTTGTGCTCACAAGGTAATTCTTACTACATGACCCTAAGCAAGCCTTCAGGTTATCTTGTTGAAAAACTGGTACTGCGTGTCTGATTTGTGTCCAGGGATTCAGTTTATTACTATATAGCACCCTTCACAACTGAGTCAGCCCAAGGCGCTTTACATGATTGTGTTGTACTAAACCTTTGTTACCATGTCTGTATGT
Organism: Pollimyrus isidori; assembly: GCA_019775955.2. NCBI lineage: Eukaryota > Metazoa > Chordata > Actinopteri > Osteoglossiformes > Mormyridae > Pollimyrus > Pollimyrus isidori. Next base: position 843,788 of record JABFDZ020000107.1, read on the forward strand.
GTACCATTCTGAACTTGTCACAGGGTTAAAATGCATAATTTACTTTCCCGACCCTAAAATACTAGGTCCTATATATTTGTGGTGGAGGTACTTTTATTTATTTTTTAAAATCTGAAGCCAATTTGTGAATAATGTACAGGTACTGGATTTTAAAAGACTCATAGTTTTTGGATTAGCCTTAATACAGATTTCAGATGAAATGGCCATTTTCAACAATCATTCTTTGTGCATATTTCCAGCTTTAAAGTTTATACTTATTATCAGCTGTTTGTTAAATTACCCTGCTATCTCATGGGCAGGAATTGTTTTTGAATTTAATTCTAATCTTAGCTTGTTTTGTTCTTGCCAACTGAAATTCAGCTGCAACATTTTTTTTTTTAATTCTGGGTAATTTTAAATGTAGATTTGTGATGCTACATTTTGATTGTTGCTTTCTTTTCATTGAAGTTTTCTTTTTAAAAGGGTAAGAGGTGAAAGGTGACTGCCGGGAACTGTAGTTCATTCAAGACTGTAACTAGTGAATTTGTACAACCAAAGAAGTCTATTTTGTGGATCAGCAAATAAAGTTTACTTTTCATTGAGCTGATGTCCGCAAACTTCTCAGAGATTCAGAAACCGTATAGTTTAAACCTCTCGTAGAACCTAATTTTTTTCAGTACAGTCTGTTGGCATGTAACATGCAGTGAGAGGTGAGGGATAGCCTTAATTAGTCAAAGAGAAAAGACTAAGTTATTGGATGGGTTTCACTCATCAGAAATTTCGGTCAACTGTCCAATACATAATAAAGTTTCATGGACCGATTTCTCCAAGTCATTACTCATATTCATAAAATTCACTGCATTACTCTCTGTGCAAGTGTACTGCATTAACCTCAACTGAGCCTTTATAGTAACAATCAGCCAGATTCATACCCAGAAGATTCCGTCCTCATTTGAAGGTCCCGGTGAGCTCTTAGTGCACGATTTCCATCACAGTCACCAGCGTTTGTGAACATTTGAGAATGCTCAGCATCCTTCAACTCCGTTTCAGTAGGAACATTGATTGAAAATGAGTAATCACTATTAGGGCAAATACAGAAAGAATCCTTATGCTGACAAGAGGATAGGAGGCAGACATACGCACATATACAGATGCTTCTTTACTTAGGAACATTCAGACATACAAGCGGAGAGGACTGCAAGTCCAAATTGTGTTCGTTGGGCTCCCATTTCCTGTGCGCAACATCAATGTTTTTTTTTCTGCGCACAAATTCTGCCTCGTATGGCTTCTGGCTAGTGATGGGTCGTTCTTGAACGATTCGTTCTTTAATGTGACTCGGGAAGAACGAGTCGTCTCGTGGGAATGATTCGTTCAGTCGCGCATGCACATTTGCGCAACT
>JABFDZ020000107.1:860577-879249 GCA_019775955.2 Pollimyrus isidori
GTATGGAGGGATGCAGTGTCCTGTGGGTGTGAATCCAGCTGTGTAGCATGGAGGTGCGCAGTATTCTAGGGGTGTGAATCCAGCTGTGTAGCATGGAGGTGCGCAGTGTCCTGTGGGTGTGAATCCAGCTGTGTAGCATGGAGGTGCGCAGTATTCTAGGGGTGTGAATCCAGCTGTGTAGTATGGAGGGATGCAGTGTCCTGTAGGTGTAAAGCCAGCTGTGTAGTATGGAGGGATGCAGTGTCCTGTAGGTGTGAAGCCAGCTGTCTAACCCTAGGAACCATTTTCTGGGGAAGCAGGACAGCAATAGATTATAATGCCTGTTTCTGAGTTTGGCTTCATTTGGTTCGGTATAGGTAGCAGTCAGTGTATGCTTTTAAAGTTATCCTAAGCTCCACATTCGATATATGTTACCATGCATACTTTATGTAAATAGATGATTTAATTTGAGGACAATGTCAACTTGTTAAAACAGCCTTTTACCAACTAGGAAAGGTCCACAGCCAGGACCCCATTGACTACCCCAACCATGTGGGATGAAAATGCAGCGAGCACTCCCCATGAACGAGAGCTGCAGGTAATCTGATGGTAGCTCTTGAGGGGCTGACGTTGGGGCAGGCAGTCTCCCCATGGTCTCACTCGTGTCGTATGCAGGGACAGTGGACTCAGGCGACCACCGAGCAGACCCACAGAGGGAGAGAAACTCCTCCCCCCTCTAAGAAGAGGCCGCGGCCCTGTTCCGGATGCTTCTCTGTCATAGGAAACCCACCCGTGATGCATCTGGCCTGATAAAGTGAGTTTTGAGCCCTTCAATTAAAAATGATGTGTTCTGCCTGCCTTAAAGTGACACAAGAGCAGATTATTCAGTGTGAACAGTGAGGCTACTTTTGACTGTGCACAGTGTTACACAATAATAAAGGCATGCACATTAAACACTGGCATTTTTCTGAGAACTAAGGTATTTTTACTATGATTGATTATCATCTTGGATGACACGATTTTATAGTTGAATCAGATGCCAAGTACGCTGATGTGATGAAATGTCTTCACCAGGTTGTGAAGTGGCAAACAGGATGAGAGGAAGGTCGGAAAGGCCACAGCGCATTAGCACCGAATATCTTTGTCATTAAATTGGCCTTTTTTAGGTTGCTTGTTTTCCCTGACTTGTTTAATCATCCTTATGTTGTCCAAGTCAGTGTTTCTCAAACTGGTCCTTGTGGACCCTCAGACGGTCCATGTTTTTGCTCTAAAAATGTCTGTCAGGGGGCTGGGAGTGAGCAGAATCGTAGGTTCCCTCGGACTATGTTGAGAAATACTGGTCCAGGTCATTTCAGTCATTAGTATTTCAGTTTGACTGGAATCCCCTACATGTCATCTACCTATGCCATAGAAAAATAAAGCAATTTATGGAACTCCTGCATGGATGTGTTATTGCCCCCCCCCCAGATGCCTCCCAAAACCACGTTTGCTCTTCCCTCGTGTCAGGTTCAAAACACTGCGATTCAGGCTCCAAGCCTGAGTGCAGTGATCTCTAGGATGACGCCTAGTCACCACAATCAAATGAAAGCCTCTGGAAATGCAACTGCCTGAAGATCACAACTTTTAAGAATAACAACAATAACCTGACTTTGCAGTAGGAGGCTGTCATTTGTGGAGGGAGTCTTAATAACCAGTCATTCCCACCGTGAGCTGCGTCATGGTCGGGATGACTGGCTATTTGGGTGGCTCGCAGTGTGACCCCAGTGCTTATTTACCAGCTCTGACACCATGTGCAGAAGACATGAGACCCGCTATGTATGATCCAGTATTGTGGGACAATGGGCCCGTCACCGGTCAGTATTGCCTGCATAGCAGCCAGGCTCGGCATCTTTCACTGTTTAGCATCCACACTTTTCTTTGGAAAGGAGCATGGGATCCAAATGAATCTAACTGAGAGAACCAAAATCAAGAAAGAAAAAATCGCAGCGAGATGACAAGCAAGCCAGAACTGAGACGTGTCACTTCTCCGCAGCACACTTCACCTCCACAGAGCAAACCTTGACTTGGAGCAGGTTCCAAAAGTCAGTCGAGGTGAAGGGTGTTGAAACCGAGCATCCTTCTGGGAATGACAAAGAGAATTTCGTGTGCTGGGTCTTCAGATAATGTTAGAAGCCATACAACTAGGTGATCCCTCTGAAGCGACACAGGCTTGGGCCTGGTCATCAGTTAGATGGCTGACCAACTATGAAAGATGGGTTGCAGTGGGACAAGATATTGATGTGACCTATAGTGGTCTGTGTGGATCCCCATTCCCCAGTGCAGTGATGAGACACTATATGTAAAAATAGTGCTGTCCTTCAGATGAAATGGAAAACCAGAGTCCTGACTCTCTGAGATCATAAAGGATCCCTGAGTATTCTTTGAAAGAGTAGGGGTAGTACCCTCATGTGCTGACCACCACTGTGGTCCATTCAAAACCTAATCTCCTAATCATTATACCTAATCGGCAGATTTCCACCTGCCCCTTCACCACCTTAGCTACTGTGTGGTGAGTTTACTGGTGCAGAATGGCTACTGTGGCATCACCCAGGTGGGGGCTACACAGTGCTGGTGGTTGACATGGTTTGCAATTGCTTCTGTAAAGTACTATATGTAATGTAACATTCATCCATAATGGCAGCTTAATGACAATGTCAACCAAAGGTAGGTAGTAGTGAGGCAGTTCTACATCAACATAACCACACACAGCAGCCTAGGTGACTAACAGTATGCTATTTCTATCAGAAATCTGTTTTTTCTGGGTCAAACTACAAAAAAAAACAAACATTACACTGGATGACTTCCAAGAGTACTGCTATACAAAATGGATGGAAAACATTTTAAAAAGAGAAATGAAGATTCCAACACTGTTTATTGAACATTTCCACCAGACCTTCACAAGTCGTTCATGACAAACTGTCTAGTTAGTTAGCAGAAGCACCAAAAACCAAATTGATCTTGGCATTAGAACCATGGTAGGCTCTCTTCCCAAGACATCCAATAGTGAGGCTGGCACAGATAATGTGTGAGGGGTACCGCTTTAATACCCACTGAAGGGGAAAAGTCAGGTTCCACCCCCCAGCATGATATCAGACAGTGCCGTCTGACCTCAGGGTCCAGCAAAGGAGAAGTGCATTTCATAAGAGGTACTAGGGCCATTTGAGTGCAGCTTGGGGTGGGGGGGGAGCTAAACGAGGTGGTTTTGACAGCCAACATGCCATATGTCCAGCCCCAAATACCCCATGAAACCATGCTGTAGTGTGAGCAAAGACAACAGTAACGGAGAAGCAAAGGCTCATATTTTAAGACACTGTCCGTGAGGCAAGAAGACTTCAAAGGTAGGATAAAACTTTTGCTAGCCATCAAATTCTTCAACAATTTTAAGAAAGAAAGAAAAAAACGAAACGACAGCTGTTGTCTTGGGCTCTGTGTAACCCTCTGGATGATGCTGAGTCACGGCTGGATCCGAGAGCAGGCCGCTGTCCGCGGCACAAACGGCGCATGGCACTGTGGGTCTTCCAGTAAGGCCACTTTTAGGAGTCAATTTCCACAAAGCAGACTATAACCCCCTTTCACTAGTGTCCTCATGTGGGAAAGGTGTTCCTCTGGTTGATAAACTAGAGCAGCAACTGAGTCCTCCTGCAACTTGTATTCCTGGGACGCAGAATCCAGACTGGGGAGGCCCAAGAGGGCCAACCCTGCACCTCAGATATCCACTTTGGCCTTCAGACATGTCCTGTGGTAATTCAGGCAAACAAGCACTTCACTTCTGCTCACAACAGATCAGCACAATGTATGACCATCATCACTTATGATCCCCTCCTAGCCTGGCCCCACAGGATCACCTTAAAAGAGGGCTTCTTTTGGGCTAGATCAGGTTAGTCTTGGGTCTGCCTTGCTTTTTGTGGAAATGGCAGGGCAAAGTTAGGTGTACGGTGGGGGAGGGGGCATTCTTTGGAGCTTACTTGCCCCCCAGAATGGAGTGCTGGTTATTTAGCCACCACTGCTGCAAGGGGACTCTTCCCCAACCTGGTTCATGAGTTTAACTACCTGAAATGTCTTCTCAATCTCTTGGTCTCCGCAAGAACCAAAACTAGCCCACTGGATCTCACCCAAAGCTGCTGTATTTCAACCTCAATATTCAGTATAATGAGGCATTTTTGGTTCCCTAGTCTTAACACACCATTATATCTATGAAAACAATTGAATGGACCACACACTGCAAATGCAGCCTCCCTTCTTTACTTACTTGCGGGTTTCCGTGTGCTTAGCTGTCGAAAGCAGTGAGGGAAACTGAGCATCGTTGAAAATCTCAGGGGGCCCCTGAACGGTCCCCCGCTTTGGGCCAGTCTGTCGGGCCCCTGGAGGCCTGTAGACGCCTCCTGGCTTCTGCTCGACGACTTCTGCTTCCTCTGCAGAGGCAGACCAAGGCAAATCAGCGGGGACTCCCCAGAGACCCGTATCGCCCCGACAGTGTGGTTCCAGCCTCCCCACTCACCCACGGGTGTGGCCGCCACGGGGGCAGCACTAGGCTTGTTCCAGGGCCCCGAAATTCTGTCCCCACCAAACACATGGACTTGCCCATCCTCCCCCAGCTCATCCTTCTCATACGCCTCCTCCTCCTTCTCATCACTATTGGAAAGCGGAAGTTATAGAGGCACACATTCATTTTCACAACACTTATAGCCTGAAAAGCATAACAAGCAGTGAGGGTGTCAGTCTGCTTGTAAGCATTTCCTTTTTTTTGCCCGGATAACAACAGCACACACCAACATGGCAGGTCATTTAAAAAAAATAAAAGCTGTTTGTTTTTGAAAATGTACCCCTCTGCAAATCCCCCCATTCTGTAGCCTGGTGGAATGCTACATATTGGCGGTTGGGAACCCATAACATACAAGACGATATAAAGTTTAAGTGTGGGCTTATAATTCAGTCTGAACACTGTATTACAGCAACATATTTTAACTTTAAAAAAAACAAAAAAACAATACCATCATCCTTCACCTGAACTGCTGTAAAATGGATTAATACTAAAATCAGAGGCTGTGCTGATGCCTCTCAGGGAGACCCTGCACCGCAATGGGTCTCTGTGTACTGAGCCTCACCTCAGCTGCAGGGCCTGCACTCGAAGCCCACTGTAATCCACCGCCTTTGGCTCAAAGTCCTTCCACTTCTCATCCTCCTAAAATAAAGCACAAGAACGCCAGTGGGGTTGACGTGCGGCTCTGCAGTTTAGGGCATCGTGCACATGATCAGAAGGTCAAAGGTTCAGATCCCGTTGACGGTAGTAGGGCAATTTCACCATTGGGCTTTTGGAGCAAGACAACCCCAATGGCTCCAAGGACACAGCCAGGCCCAGCTTTCTGACAAAAATATCTGCTCAATAAATGTAACTGTTTAGGATTCGCAAATGCAACATAAATACCAGATATGAGCTTTACCAAATATCCCCTCTTTTTTCCTGGTAGTGAACATACCCAGACACAGAACACCAAAAACTAGAATTTCCACTTACACCCATTCTCCTAGTGGCCTTTTTTCCTGAAAGGTGTATCCAAAGTCAGAAAACAACCATCTTGGTGTGTAAATAAGACATTCAGGGTGGCCAGCAGTGCATCAGTGGGTGTCCAAACACGGAACTGCCTCCCAGTCACACCAAAGAAACAAAGCAAGCAGGATAACCGAGGAATGCCCAGTAAAACATCCACCTGGGACAGGGTGGACTTCAGCAACTGATTATAGGCTGACAGAAGAAAGACAATATGATGCAGATCTCTTGGTCAGAAGTCTACACCCAAACCTGGAGATTTGCCCGTTCAAATGTATCGCTGGCCGAATACCATGCATTTATGTGTGACACTCGGATGCGATATGATATTTTATAAAAAAAATGCAAATGGCGAATGAAGTCTCAGCTCCCAGGAGATAATGATACACAGCTGACCCCATCAGGGAATCGCCAAAACCACCCTGCGAGACTGAATAGACCCTTGACAACACCTCTGGCTTGCTCCTGGAAGCCGGTCCAGCTAACAGAACCCGTGGCAACGCGTGAAATTAGCGAGAAAGCCACCGCATTTTGAGCAGCGACTTCGGCACACCTTCTCCACCTGGGCGTCCTGGCTCTCGTTTTTCGTCGCCTTCTCCTTTTCTTTCTTGTCCTTTCTCAGACCCACCGACCCGGGCGCAGATACCGATTCTCTGCCTTTGCATTTTTCTTTTCTCTTCTTTTTATCGCGCTTTGCAAAAAAGTCGTCCAGACTCCTCTCCGCTCCAGTGGGGGCAACCTCCGCCATTTTTCCGTCAAAATACCCGACCTAAACTTCAGGCAACTGACTGTTTCAAAAGAGTAGTAATGTTTCGGTAATGCGCTTCCAGGAGGTATAATCTTCTTGCATACACTAAAACAATTAGGATTTTCTGAACCGATGCCACTTCAACAGCGAATCCCGGCTGCCAGCAATGTGGCCCCACCGGAAGTGATACCCTGCACTTGCTGGAAGATGACCCTATGACTGACAGGTCTTACTACCAATAATTTTGTGGCGGGGTAGTTCACTAACCTATTAACTAGCCTTAAATATTTAGAAACACGCCTCCTGTTCCTTCATTGCAGAACTGTCAAATCTCCCGGGAGATCCGCCTCAATGCTTAATGCTGTAAATCGGTTTAGATATCAGAAGCATTTCTCGTCTGTGTCTTAAGCTTCCCCTTGCGCTGCATCCTTTTAAGGATTTGCTTCGATACATATCTCTTTTATAACTCCACTGGAAGCACAGTTTTTAAAAAATCGTTCCTGCACACTTTGTTTTACAATTAGCAGAAACACTTTGTAGGATTATTATGGTATTGTGTGGTTTTATGATTCTTTCTATACTTTTTATTTTCCTCCTGCAGTTGGATGGAAATCGATTTAAGATATATCTCTATTCCATTTGAATTAATGCCTTATTTGCATATATTTTTTATTTGCGTTGTGTCTGCTGACTAATCTGAAAAACTAACCAGTAGTGTGTCATATATCTCAATCACAGCTCCTTGCCTTGTCCAAGTAGAACTAGAATTTCAGCACTGGCCTGCTTATTCTCTGCCCAAGCTTCTTTAGTCGGGTCACTTTATTATGAAGGATGTCTATCCCTGAGGTTTCAAAATGTCTCCTTTGTCACTAAAGTTATAGACAAATAGCAAATGGGAAGTGTTATATTGTGTTTCTGAAATTGTTACAGTATTAGAGGCCTTAATTGTTGATCACAGACTGACATATGTTGGGTATCCATACCAAATGAGTTTGAAAATCAATTAAAATATATCAGCTGTATAAATTCAGTCTAATGACTGATGATTTTTGTTCAGAATTCAGCATTATGTATTTGGCTAGTATAACAAACATGGTCCAAAAGCATGCAGCATTGGTGAGTCTAAATTGGCCCTGTGGTGTGTTGGCAACTGCCCAGGGTTGGTTCCCGCGTACACCCATTGTTCCTGGGATAGACTCCAGCCCCCCGTGACCCCAGTTGGGATTAAGTGGTTTAAAAAAAATGGATGGATGGACAAACAAGCATGAATCTCATGTCAAGTAAACAACAGTCTGAGAAAGGGCAGTGTTTTATTAAACTGCAAGGAAATTAAGTAACTCCAATAAAAACACTAGAGGAGAGCAGCAGCTAGCTTTTGACTGGCACAGGGTTTGGGTTTGGTCATAGAAGTTAGGGGTTAGGTCTTAAGCGTTAGGGTTTACAGTTTAGGCATTAGGGCTTAGGAATTAGCCTTAGGGCTCAAGGATTAGGGCATAGAAGTTAGGGTTTAGGGCCTAGAGTTTAGGCATAGGGGCATAGGAGTTAGGGCTTAGAGTTTAGGCATTAAGGCATAGGAGTTGGGCTCAGAGCTTAACGATTCGGGCATAGGAGTTAGGACTTAGGGCCTAGAGCTTAAGCATTGGGGCATAGGAGTTAGGGCTTAGAGTTTAGGCATTAAGGCATAGGAATTAGGCTTAGGGCTCAAGGATTCGGGCATAGGAGTTAGGCTTAGGGTTTAAGGATTCGCGCATAGGAGTTAGGGTTTAGGGCCTACAGCTTAAGGATTCGGGCATAGGAATTAGGGCCTAGAGTTTAGCCATTAGGACATTGGAGTTAGGCTCAGAGCTTAAGGATTCGGGCATAGGAGTTAGGGCTTAGGGCCTAGAGTTTAAGCATTGGGGCATAGGAGTTAGGGCTTAGAGTTTAGGTATTAAGGCATAGGAATTAGGCTTAGGGCTCAAGGATTCGGGCATAGGAGTTAGGCTTAGGGTTTAAGGATTCGCGCATAGGAGTAAGGGCTTAGGGCCTAGAGCTTAGGTATTAGGGCATAGGAGTTAGGCTTAGGGTTTAAGGATTCGGGCATAGGAATTAGGGCCTAGAGCTTAGGCATTAGGGCATTGGAGTCAGGGCTTAGGCATTAGGTGTTAGGGCTTAGGGTTATTACATGTGTGTGATGAGCAGGTCATTCTCAGCTCGACGTGAAGCACAGTGTCACTTCATCCCACCCATTAGCTTTCCTCCTGTGGATGGCTGGCAGCATCAGTAGCCCCTGAAAAATCAGGCATTAGGCATTAAGGCATAGGAGTTAGGCTTAGGGCTCAAGGATTCGGGCATAGGAGTTAGGGTTTAGGGTTTAGAGCTTAGGCATTAGGGCATAGGAGTTAGGGCTTAAGGCCTAGAGCTTAGGCATTTGGGCATAGGAGTTAGAGCTTAGGCATTAGGGCATAGGAGTTAGGGCTTAGGCCTTAGGCATTAGGTCTTAGGGTTATTGCATGTGTGTGATGAGGAGGTCATTCTCAGCTCGATGTGAAGCATAGTGTCACTTCATCCCACCCATTAGCTTTCCTCCTGTAGATGGCTGGCAGCATCAGAAGCCCCAGAAAAATACAGTCTCCGTATTCTGTATAATGACTCACTTATTTCTGCAACATATTTTATATTCATGGCATATTATTTCAGGCTTTCTGCCTTGGTCAATGTACTAAAGAAGTTTGGCAACCTATATATAGTTGCAATTGCTCTTGGGATTATTTCTTTTTCACATACTGAGTGAGTCTAGCTAAAAGTCTATATAGGCAATATTTGGGTAATGTTTACCTGCAGCCTGCAGAAGAATCGGAGGCTCTGAGGCTGGAGTGGAGGCTTCCCACATTTCAGAGTCTTCTGGGGCATCAGAAAGCCTGAGGACAAAGTAGATCGTTCATTGGGCCCACGCGACACTTCATAGACTCCTGATTCATCATATATAAAATGGCAGCTGAACATTAGTTATACATGTGTTCGTCTATAAGATAGGATGATTCCCAGTCAAGACTACAATGTTCTTTATAAATGGGATTATATGCTGTTTCTGCTTTACTATATAGTGCATAAAATCTTTAGTTAAAAAGAAATTACGCTACAACAAGTTTTGTCCCATCGATTAAATGTCGTCTGAAATCCCTTTTTGCTGATAGAGATGAACACATTCCAGGATTCATTCTGATAGACAGACTTATGCAATCATCCAGGGAACCTCCTCAGCCAAAGCAGCTCATTCCTTACATTTTGGGATGGTAGCGGCACTCTTCTCCATCCAGGATTCCGTGGTAGGTCCCCATTTCTAATTCCAGTCGCATTTTGTTGCTCTGCAATGTCTCGTAGTCGCGTCTCTGCTGATCGATATCATGGTGGACATCAGCCAGCTCTGCTTCCAGCTTGCTGATCACTGACCTGAGGTTCTGCAGCTCAATGCTGTGCCAAAGCTTGGCGTCGCTCAAGGAATTCTCCAGGCCTCGCTTCTGTGGGAAAAGAGCATAAACGGACTGAGGACTGTTACTTAAGCAGAAAGCATTGTGTGGATGTAGATACAGGATATAAATAGAGGGGGCGCATTAGAGTTTCGTAGCGCCGTAGTAGGAAAACGTGGATAGGACTGAATCCATATTGTTGTTCCTGAATGAGGTGCATGCAAAGGTTACCAGTGCCCTCAATGACTCTGTTTCAGCTTGCAGGCTCTGCATCTTGCAGCTGGCATTGTTGCACTCAGACTTCAGGCTCTCCAGCTGCTCCTCCTCTTGGCTCAATTGGGAGCTGAGCTTCTCAGCCTGCTGTTGGCACCAAAGACGTGACAGGAGAGAGTAGCAGTGGGGTTGTGTTGGCAGCTAAAGTAGACTCTCTACTAACAAATGGGTTATCTGACATTAAACAACCAATGACATAAAACATGAATAGTCACGTGAAGGTTCTCTGATATTTACACATAAACGGTTAGTTTTACAATTATTAAGAACTTCTTGAGGTGGAGAAAATTCAGCTAACGAGCTAGTACTGACCATCGTCTTTGGTTACTACATACATAGTACAGTGAGCCTATGAGAGCTATTATCACTGTCACTTATCATCTGTGCTCTGTGTACTTTGTCTTGCAGGTGGGTGTCAGTCTCAGCCCAGTTCTTCTCAATGGCCTTCTCCCAACGGGAACGGATGTCTCCTAAGATCTCATCCAGAGAAGTTTTGATGGGTGCCTCTGGTTCATCCACTTCACTGCCCATGAGCTGCTTGTACAACACTTTCACATCCTGCAGAAACATATAACAGAAACACTATTAAACATTATTTTCTTTGCATTTTGTGGCTTGTTTCTGATGATGGAGGTCCACATAAGTGTAGAAGAGTAAATGGTAAGAGGTCATAAAGTGAATTGCAAAAAAAATGACCGTTCACCTCTTCATGGTTTCTGGCCAGGTTACTCAGTTCCTCTTTCATGCTCTCAATCAGAGCTTCCAGGTCCATCTTGGCCAGGTTGGCATCATCAATCACTTTGTACAAAGAGCTAATCTCCTCCTCCATCGCCTTGTGGAGGAGCTGCTCACGATCGTATCTATGGAGAAGAAAGAGCTTGTCCAGTTATGTCGTTGCACTTGTCTTTTGTTCATTTTTTGAGACTGAGAGAAGGGCAGAAACATTCTATATAGGAGGGATCTTGGGGGTAAGCCCACCTGTCCTTGAAGTCTTCAGCACTGGCTTGCTTATTCTCTGTTTCCAGCATGAGTCGCGCATTGTCGAGAATGGCCTTGGTCACCTAGAACATCCGTGGTTTATTCTGCCTCGTAACATAGCCATATAAGTAACCTGATCTCTTAAGATATTCTTGTGCTCTTACAGTTTCACATGAGTTTCAATTTTGTTTTCAGTAGTCGATCTGGTTCTAGTTCTACTTCTAGTTAGCATTGTTGGTCTATGTAGTAATTCCCTGTAGATCAGGGGGTCTCCAACTCCGGTCCTGAGGAGCTACTGTCCAGTAAGTTTTCTATCCTACCTGGCTTCTGATGAGCCACACCTGTTGCCTGCGTTACGAAGCTCGGTTACTGGCTCATCGGGGTAATTTGTCGGATTTAAGGTAGTCTGGGCAAAATGTAAGCGAATGAATATGAAGTCCATTTAAACTGTGGTACAGGCCACTGTTCTCAAGTAAATTCCTGGAACAAACGTTTCTCATGAGAAGCCAGGTAGGATAGAAAGTCGGAGACACATGCTCTAAATGAAACTCATCATAAACACATGCTGCTGGGATGCTCACCTGTCCGTAAATGTCCTCCCACTCACTCCGCAGTGAATCCCAGTTGCCGAGGCTGGACACCTTTCGGTCCAGGCAGTGTCGTATCTGCTGTTCCAGCTGTCGGTTGAGCTGCTCCAGGGCCCTCACCTTGTCCCGGTACTTCAGCAGGCAGCTGTTGAGGCTCTCAAAGGGTGGCTGTCGAGTGGCCCCTCCCGCCGAATGTAGCACGGGGATGGTGGAGCTACGCAGACCCTGCAGGGAGACACTACTGATGTACATTGCCCGCCGTGAGACCCGGGTACCTAGACTGCTACTTGCTCCTGCGGCAGGTGCCATTCCTAGATAGACACCCTGAGGCACAGAGGTGCTGGCTAGGCTGCTGGTCTGCTCGGCTTGGGCCCCAGGGGGTGGCTGGCCCAGGTAAGAAGACCGTCGTCTTGGCAGAGGCATTCTGGCGTCAATGTGTAGAACAGGGCTGAATGTGTTTCACTGTTCTGATAAGCACAACATGCCTTCCTGTGCTGCAGTGTAGCAAACTGTCATTTCACAGGGCAGTTTGGGGAAACACATTAACATTCATGAGATAAGCTACCTGATTGGCTGATGAGCTCTGTCTATTCACTGGCCAATCAGGTAGAGCTTCTCTCATGAATATTAATGAAACTTCCCAAACCACCCTGTAAAATGAAAATTCGCTGCAGCATACGCTGTTAAAACTCATGACAGGCCACTTTTTTCTGGGCCAGCCTTCTGGAAATTGGGCCCTTTGTCCCATGCGATTGTACTTTACCACTATGATTGTCCCTGGGCCCTAGGGACCACTGGCATTTTGTTGGGTGTGAGACAGCTGTTGGGGGAAGGGGGCAGGTTTCCAGCTGTATCAGCACTGTTTTCTGATCAGGAAATGACCATCCATCACAGGCTTTGGACTCACTCAGCAGCTCTAAACAAAGAGTGTTTGTGGAAAGCGTGCCAGCATGAGAATGGGCAAGGTGCATGTGTTCTGCGGATGAAGGAATTGGGCTTCGACCGAGTCTGCCTTCCACAATGCCAAGCGCAAGCAGGTCATTATCAGGCAACAAGCACATAAGCTACACTAAACCCCATGGGCATCGTTCAGCTCTGTGGGCATCACGTTGAATTGCGGGCAGTCAAATCGTGGGCATCACTTTGCGATAAATCAAGATTCCCTTTGAGGACCTGACATCATTCGCATCAGCAGGGGGCTCACTTCAAATTATATACAAATAGTTATTTAATTAAGCTTCAGGGGAGAGGAATTTGTTTATGAATTTTTTCCTGTGTCCAGAAGATGTCCACTTTAATGTGCTGTTGGGTGGGCTGGCCTTCTGCATCCGGAAGATAGCTGGTTTAAACCCCCTGGCCGGCAGAGAAAAATTATCACTGTTGCAGGGTGCTAGTGATGATGTGCTCTAATGCCAAGCTACAAACATGCCATACTTGAAGGAGTCTTATGTATCTGTAGCCATACTTGTACAAATGGTTTAACCACCAGATCTGTTAAAAGCCTACAGCAACAGAGACTCCCGAAGGGTTTCAAATCGGACATTACGGTGTATACACAATAATGAAATAACTTGCTGAGAGACAGCTTAGCCTATTCTGAAGTGCATTATTCCCTGAATGAAGAGAAGCAATGATAACATTGGATTTCTTATCAAATATGACTCCTCATTGTACGGGAGTATTTGAGTAAGTATCCCATGCAAATGGAGACGTCTAATTGGAAATGCAGACTGAGTGTGGTTCTGTACTCTGCCCAGGAAGTATTATGGGTTAAAAGCAGAAACATTCAGCTTCACGTGACACAAACTGCTTCAATGAAAAGAATCCACCCCCTTTCAGACAAAAACATTTACTAAGCAAGCAGCCTGGGCTGCTAGAACTATCCTATGGTGTTTGAATGACTCATCACTATGACTAAAACACGGATGAATCTGAAAGCTTTCGCTGTGAATCTCAAAGCGACACCTGCTGTTTTTTGTTGAGATGCACTTTTTTAGAACAAAGATTGTTCCTGTTTAAAACCAAGTGCCAAAACGAGAACTTACTAATAAATACATACAATAGTGCCATTAACACACAGCTTCAGTTACAAATGAACAGCAACACACCTGACAATCTTATGTTGTTTATTATAAAAGAAAAAGGCAGATAGACACAAGGTTAACATCCAACATTTATTCAGTTTGTTATATAAAAATAATAATTAGATTTTAAAAGATCTGCCTTTTTTCTATTCTATCAGTGTCTGAAACCTAAAACCACTTTTCTTACGTGGTGGATAAGTGAGAAATCCTATGAAAAATAAAACATATTAAAAGAAAAGAAGGTGTAAATAAAATTAGTGGAGTAATTATCTGTTATTCTTTGTTTTTTCCTCAAAAAACTGCACACAACAAAGTGAGCCTCAGTATGTGTGTGTATTATATATATACATAAATACACACACACATTTGTCCTCCATTAACTGGTGTGTATTACCAATCAGAAATGGCGGTAGAGGCATCCACTGCTCTTATTGGCTAATTGCTTCTTTGTGAGGCTTATATGAGGCATCCAGTGCTCTTCTTGGCTGATTGCCTTCTTGTGAGGCCCATGTGAGGCATCCAGTGCCCTTATTGGCTGACTGCCTCTCTGTGAGCCAAGTCAGTGTTAACCTCGCTTTCAGAAACACTGCAGTGCAATAATAAGCATCATTTGCTCTTTTTGGTCTCAGTGTCTTGCAGGACAGAACAGGGTCAGGGTTGTCCATCCCAAATCAGAGCCATAGGTCACTTTCCATGCTCTCTGTAGAAAAAACCCTACTCCAGAAGAAACCTGCATCATCATCATCATCACACACACACACAGGATAAGGATGAGACAAAACACATAAGAGCACATGTACATATAAAAGTATGCTAAAGATGTTAAGGGTTCTGCCCTCTAATGTGCATCAACTGGTTCCATTTATGAAAGCAACGCTCTACATATTCCTGTAGCAACATGTCTTCCAAGGAGCCCTCCCAAAGGGCGTCGCAAGAAGTCAAAATTAACCCGGTTCATTT
Organism: Pollimyrus isidori; assembly: GCA_019775955.2. Classification (NCBI taxonomy): domain Eukaryota; kingdom Metazoa; phylum Chordata; class Actinopteri; order Osteoglossiformes; family Mormyridae; genus Pollimyrus; species Pollimyrus isidori. Next base: position 875,223 of record JABFDZ020000107.1, read on the forward strand.
CTACAGAAACACTCCAGCAGCTAACGCTAGCACTGAGAATCTAACGCTAGCACTGAGAAGCTAACGCTAGCTGGATTTCAAGTTCAGCAGGCTTATTTTATATTGGGTTACAGAATCATATAGTCTTATAATTATAATCGTATTATCCCTCTACAGCATATACGTTATACATTTAATCTTCACCTTATAACAAAACGAAGAAAGGATACTTCTAAAAAAGACATATAAATGTATTTTACAGTTAAAATATCATAGAAAAAGTACATCAGAAACATACACAGGGCACCCTTATAGACTCATCCTCCATTTTCACAATATGTGTGCTGGTTTGTACATATAACACACGTTTATTACAGGTTATCACATATGCCAGTATTTTGAAAACCTTTGGAAAAATGGCATTTTTTTCTGTCTTGTTCAGTCTCACGATGTTGCTGTGTTCTGGTTGATGAACAGGGTCTCCTGGCAGAATGGATTAACCAGCACCATGCCGTTGTCAACGCGTCCACTGGGGGGCGCACCGGCTCCCTGCTCCTGGAACACAAGGCAAGCTGTCCAATGACAAGGCCTGGGAAGCACGACCTTGCTGCCTGGGTGTCTTATACCTCATGAAACACAGCATGAGCAAAGCTATGAACAGGAAACCAAAGATCTGAGCCGTCATGAACATCTGAACCATGTCCCTCCCTTATCATCATCATTATCATCATCATCATCATCATCATCATCAATAATAATAATAAATATAATGTAGCATCTGAGGTCAAGGCGACTTTATTATACCTCTTTTTACCTAAAAAACATTGCTCGGACTTGGTAGCTCGGTCTGAGTGGCTCACACACCCTCATTAATGAACCAACAATCCCTTTTCAAAGGACCTGTCTAACAATACTTGGATTCTGCCTTTTCGTTACAAAGCTGCTCCCCCCCCCGGGGCAACTACCATCCACATTCGATCCTATTTGTCCCAATAAAATAAAATAAAACAAAATAAAAATTAATAATAATAGTGAGAATAATAATAATAAGAAAAATAATACATTTAATCTTCTTCTTCAACTTCTTCTTATTATTATTCCCAGTACTACATTTATTGTATCACTACATTATTAATATTGTATCATTTATCATGGTTTTTCCAGATAATTAAAAGAACAGTAAACTACCATCCTGTCCAGGCTGTTGCTTTGCCTTGTGCCCCATACTTACAAAAAACAGATGAGGAATTGTGTTTTTATTGTAGGAAGCACACAATGTACCAAACCAGCAGGTATCAGGGTCATATTTGCAGTACCACCTTCTTGCCAGCAGATGGAGACGTAACCTAGTGGCCACTGCTTCCATAAAACTATTACTACTAAATAAGCGTAGCATTTATCAAAAGGCACCCAGAATTTTTCACACATCTCAAAACCTGTTCATGGAATTATCAAAAAAGTGCTGGGAAAGCAGCAGGAAGTATGAGCGACCAGGACACCTGCAACTAGAAAGGACTGGATTCATTCAAATGATCTTACTGAAAAAGGGAATAGTCAATATAATTCAAAGTGAGCCATTAACTACTCCATGTGTGGCTTATGTGTGGCGACACACCCAGAACAGACTCTTCAGACACTGCTGAATGCGGCCCTGGCTTCTCTGTGTCCAGAGCCACCGTTTCATAATAATGATCTTATCAGCCTGCTTCAGGGTCTCCGGTCCTCCTGGACGGTCTGATCGCATTACCTGCACCGTCTCCAGGGGCTGCACCTCACGCGGCAGCTCCACCGCATGCCGGTTGAAGTAGTCCATGGTGATGGCGTCGTTCCAGTAGCTCAGGTTGTTCTCCTGACTGGACGTCCGCTTCTTCCTCCTCATGCAGAGGATGGTCAGGAGGACAGCTGTGGACAGGGATGGGGGGTGGGGGTGGCAGGGCCTATGTTTATGGCAAAGCATGTGCAGCTGACCATAGAGGTTAGCTGGAGTAAGCCTTATTTTTATTGAGTGAGCCAGTCCAATTGACCTTTGTGATAGTCATTGTTATTTGGGCAGTATGACATTCAGCATTACAATTCAAGGAAGTAAATGTTTACTGAACATGGCAGTACTCACAGCAGGAGGATGCTGGCACGGTGATGACCAACACCAACCATGCTATGTCGGCCTTGCTAAGGCAGAGCGTGCCCCTTGAGTGTGGTGGCTCATAGCCCGGGCCAGTAGGTCCAGATTCAGGGACTGGAACCAGTCTGTTGAGGAAACTGGTGGCAACATAGGGGGCCACAGTGGTGGGGGAGTGCCTCCAGGGGGAGGCTACGTTTACGCTGCCTTTGTCAGGGTGATGCATGGAATGAGGCACCTCGCCCATGCCGAGACTGGGAGACGCATCTGCAGTCGTGATGTCATTTCCTGTTACTGTGTGGCTGGGATTGCTGGTCACAATGGATGTGGTGGGGGGAGCTGACAGGGGAGCATCATGGAGGCTTAGGGAGGGTGGTGAGAATGCTGCTCCCTTGCTCCTTTCCAAAAGAGGGGTAATGGCTGCCTTCTGTGAGGTGGCGACGTACGGCTGTGTGCTGTGAGCGGACGCAGAAACCAGCGTTGGCAGCTTAGCGGCAGGGGGGCTGAAGGCCACTGTAGACCGTACACTGCTCTGGCTTGCAGGTGGGTCCACGGGGGTGGATTTAGGAACAATCTGCAGGCCCACAGAGAGGACAGGATGCTGCGTGGAGGTCGGTGTGGATTCATGCAAGGGCTCCTGTTCTGAGGCCTCTTGTTTGGGTAGGATCACGAGAACACCTACGGATAAAGTGGGCCGAACAGAGAAATCACAGCTGCTGGAGGAACTGTGCATTCGATCTACACAGCCCTGTCACTATACTATCTGCTCATTGTGAGAGTATCTCTGAGACTATACTGCCAGATTATTGTGAAAGTATCCCTGTTACTATACTATCTGCTCATTGTGAGAGTATCTCTGAGACTATACTGCCAGATTATTGTGAAAGTATCTCTGTCACTATACTATCTGCTCATTGTGAGAGTATCTCTGACACTATACTGCAGGTATTGTGAGAGTTACCCTATCACTATACTGCCTGGTTATTATGAAAGCTCACCCGGAAGGTATCAGAGAAAGATGAAAGACTGAGCCTCAAAACCATTCTGCTAAAGTAACAAACTGTCATCTTAAGTGAATGTTCAGTGACTCCCATAGAATGTAGTGATTAGATGTCATTGTTGACACACTACACAACAACAAAATGTGTTCTCTGCATTCCCCCATATGTGACATAGCAGGGGGCAGCTAATTAAGCACCCAAAGAGCAGTACCTTGCTTAGGGTACCTCAGGGGATTCAAACCTGCAATCTTTCAATTACAAGCACACTTCCATAACCATTAAGCCAACACTGCACATATGTTATTGCTAACCTGAAGGGAATTAGGCCAATCAAAAGAATTAACCTGGAGCTTTGTTGCCATATTATGGCCTACCATCTCTGACTGTTAAAACACAGTTCTTAAAGACTACAAAGCACTGCAGTTCCTCTGACAGGAATTAGCCATTATGTTAATGCATTACACCAGTGTTTCCCAACGCTGTCCTCAGGGATCCCCAGACAGTCTAAGGTTTAGCTCTTCTACTGGGAGAGAGGAAAAATGTGGACTGTCTGGTAAGGAGCTGGGAAGAAGCAAAAATGTGGTCTGTCTGGGATTCCCCAAAAAGCAGATTAGGAAACAATGAATTATATCATTCCATTTGAGACTGAGGTGTGATGTGCTAGATATATATGCACATTGTCATTGACACAATCATCGATTGAGCTTCAAGTTTTGCTAACAGAACTAAAACAAGTGGACACTTTGCTATATAATATTACAGTGGTACCTCGCTTCTCGAACTTAATCCGTTCCAGACTCCGGATCAAATCCTAAAAAGTTCTGATAGAATTTTTCCCATAAGAAATAATGGAAATCCAATTAATTAGTTCCTGCCCCCCCAAAATTACACCTAAATATGTTTTTTTGGATTTTAATAAAATTTGAAG
>JABFDZ020000107.1:899256-920640 GCA_019775955.2 Pollimyrus isidori
AAAATTTAAAATATGACGCGACCCCCCACAGAGCTCGCTGAGGCCCCCTTGTGGGCCGGGACCCCCCTGTTGGGAACTGCTGCTGTAGGATACTATTTACTGATGCCGTGCGACGGCGGCATCTACACAGCCACGCTTCCAGGCTCAGCAGCGATCACGAGGGTAAAATGTAATAGAGTGTTTAAACTTGTATTAATTTATTTTCTTTTCAGTTTCTGGTACTTAGTTATTTGATTTGGGATATTTTCCATTTAGGAAAAGAGCACCTGTAATCCCAAAGAAACTGTTTAATCGAGTGCTGTTTCATTCACTTTGCTGCCATGCGAAGGAAAAACATCATAGCTGCACATTTAATCAAAACTGACCTAAATTGGGTTTCTTAACCACCGTTTTATCGCGTGACTAAATATTTCAGTTCAGCTATGCTTAGTTTTCAAGAAAACACTGTCATTTATCTACCTACTGCACATGCCAGGGGACAGTCAAAAAACAAGTTTTTGTGTCAGTGTAGTTACTCTGTTTTGCCTTTGGAGGGCAGTAAAGTATCCTAACTTTTATGTCCCACAATCCACTCTCCTCCGTTACGATCAATGGCACCCCCAGGGGCTCGTCATGATTTATAAATCATTCATAATCAGTCTGATTGCTGTGTGCTGTCCAGCTTCTGTAACAATATCCTAGGTCTCTCTCTCTGTTTGCGATCCTTGTCAGTAATTTATGCTTCGTCTGTAAAACCTGTTTATGTGGATGCTGTGGTTGGCTTTGAATGCTTTTTCACACTATACATGACTTACTATTGTCTAGCAACTGGAATTGCTCTTTTAACAGTGGTAATAAGGCACAGATTACATTAGGTTAGCTTGATCGATCCCAGCGGGAATTTCTTGGAGTAGGGTCGAGGGTTACACAATGCTAAAATTTACATGGCACGGATTTTATTTTGGTCCGTATACAAAAATACGGGATAAATCACCTCCCGTATTGGTTCAAAAACACCACACGGTATTCTATTTTTGCCTAAAATATGGGGCAGCTGGCACCTCTGTTACTGGGCGTAATGGACAGAAAGGCCATCACTGAACATGCCTGATTCTTCGGCCTCACCCATCGATCATCAATCCCTTGACAGATGGAGGAGATGCAAACGGCGACGGCAAAGAACACAGAGGCCATTTCCTCGGCCAAGGTGGAGATCAGCGCCGCCAGGAAGGAGCTACAGAGCCTCACTCTGGAGCTGCAAAGTCTGGCGTCTGCTGTAAGTCTCACCCCGGGCAGCGTCTCCTGCTACTCAGCCGTACTGTAATTGCCGGTCTCTCCTCTACCTGCTCCGCAGAACATTTAGCCGTTCAGTTATGAGTTTAAGGCTAAATAAAGGGGAAAGCCAGTGCTACATAAATGCGAATAATATGTGTCTGATGAGATAAAAGGCACTTTCAACTCTGCAGCAGCTGTTAAAAGAATTGTTGCGAAAGCCCAACTAACTGGCACTTTAAAATCAGCTAGAAACCCCTTAAATTTCCACGTATGACTAGCTAACACAAGGCAGACATACAAGCGGACTCTCTCTGTCTCTCATTGGCACGGACTGGTGTTTCGGTTTCTATCAAGGGGATTTCAAACTAAACCCGGAAAGTCCTTTCCTTTTTCAGAGTGCGTAAAGATGAAGACATTTCACAGCAACATTAATTAGTGATGTAAAAGAAGTATGATTCAGTCAGTTTAGGCACGAAACTTGATCTATATCAGGCTAGAACTGGACCGTGGCAGGGAGCTGCCAGATTACGGTTAGGTGGGGACCTGAGCTGACACATTTGTACCCGTCGGCCACGGCTGCCATCTTGACTTTGACATAGCGATTGGGGTCCTCTTGACCCTAGAACCTGTGGCCTTTAACTTTCCCCCACCTTGGTTTCCCTCAAACACATTGACTCCTCCCCCAGCAACCACATCAGGTTGTGGCTTATGATTGGCTGAGTGAGCTAAGGTGGAAGTATGCTCAAAAAAACTTTTAAAGTAAAAGTCATACAAACTCAATGGTTTCAACATAAATAGTATCAGGAAAGTATACTTGACAAATTCTTACTTGGCAGCCTGAACTATTGAGTGTAGCACTGTATTTAAACTAAACGTGCTTTATATTATTGCAGAACAAATGCAACTGTCTGCCTTAGTGTTATGTTTGATTCTTAATTTATTCTTCTAAAATTTATTTTTAACTTTATTTTCAATTATTTATTATCCAGTTTAGTTTTATTTAGTTTTTAATGTGGTTTTATTAGTTTTTATTTTAAAGATATATTTCTGTTTTAGTTTATTTTGTTTTAGTAATTTTACTTCTAGGAACAGACTGAAAGTTGTAGAGCTGTTTTATGTGTCTGATATTTAGAGAGACCTACATGAACAGACGTTGTATATTATATACTGATGTCCTCAAAATGGAGAAATCATGCTCCAGGTATTATTAATAGTTATTAACAATAAGCAAATCATTACTTTAGCTAAACTGTTAAAAAACATAATGGCAAACATTTATAGCTTTTTTTTTTGCTGTTGCTTTTTAATTTTATTTTCCTATTTTACTTCGGCTTGCAAAAGATGTTTGTTGTAGTTGTAGTTTTCTCAGTGGTGAGGGAAGAAGGCAGGCGGATCGGTGCAGCGTCCACAGTAATGCAGACGCTGACCTGTCCTGTCGTGACGAAGAGGGAGCTGAGCCAGAAGGCGAAGCACTTGATTTACCGGTCGATCTGCCTCCCTCCCCTCACCAATGGTCATGAGCTCTGGGTAGTGACCGAACGAATGAGATCGCAGATACAAGCGGGTGTCTGGGTGTCTGGGCTCAGCCTTAAAGAGACGGTCATTCAGACATTCAGGGGGGACTCGGAGTGGAGTCGCTGCTCCTCTACATCGAAAGGAGCCAACTGAGGTGGTTTGGGCATCTATTTAGGATGCTTCCTGGAAGGCTCCCTGGGGAGGTGTTTCAGGCTTGCCCAACCAGCAGGAGACCCCAGGGCAGACCCATGACACGCTGGAGAGATTATATCAGAGGAGGTGGCTGCTGAGAGGGAGGTCAGGGCATCCCTGCTTAGACTGCTGCCCCTGTGACCCAACCCTGGCAGAAAATGGATGGATGGATAGTTTTAGTTTCCGTTAGCGATGATAGCCCTGCTCTGTCTTCATTCTCAGTTTTTCCCTGAACTGTTGTAATGCAGGTCATGAGCAGCACATGAAAATGTATGGGCTGGGGCTGGTTGCCCTCCCCTTTCCCCTTCCCACAGAACATGGCCCTCGAGCAGAGTCTGGCAGAAGCTCAGGCCCAGTCCAGCGTAGGAGTGGCTGACTACCAGGCCCAGATCGCCAGCCTGACGTCAGCCATCGAGGTAGCCAAGGGCGACCTGCACAAACAGATCCTGGCCTATCAGGAGCTCTTGGACGTGAAGCTGGCCCTGGATGTGGAAATCTCCACCTACAGAAAACTGCTGGAGGGAAATGATATCAAGTGAGCCTCTGGGTATCTGAATTAGCATATGTAATCAGCATATTAGCAGTCACTTGTTTTCAGGTGATGGGGACAAGATGGTTGATTTACTGGCGCTTGATATGGTGGACTGCTGAATACGATGGGTGGACTGTGCTGTGATTGGCCAACTGGGTCATTTTTAACTTCTATATGGTGTCTGACTTTTAGGTTGCCAGATTCATCCTTATCGGATTCCTCATACAGCTTCACAGGTAGGGCGACAAAGTGATGTGCGACATACAAAGAAAAACAATATACAGTGTTTTAAAAAAACCCCAACAAAAAGCACATGAGTAGTGCACAACTCTGGAGATGCAGAGAAAATCTTTTTAAAATCTCACACCTAGTGTTCAGCTGAGTTGGTTATTTTTGTCTGCACGGCAAGGTCATTAACATCTTTCTGTACCTTTTCAGCATGTTGTATTCAGTCTCAAATGAAACCTCTTCCACAGATTAATAGTAAACCAAGCCACAACAATAGTCCGCGGACATTATAGACATTCAGAGACTTTCGGTTGCCTTTTGGTATTTCGTTGTGGTGTGCGTCTTCCTAAAAGAGCCGTGTGTCAGTTTCACTGGGAGTGTGTAAAATGAAACACGCGGCACTCACACATACGCTGACACGCAGCGATACAACATGTGCTGGTGGGCGAATCAAAAACACCTACACATAGACAAGTTACACTAGAGATTGGCAGTGATACTGAGGGCAGAGGTCATGTGACCCCCCCTGGACAAGCAGCCCATTAACTCTGCCCAATGGCGGCTCCACACTCTGAGGCACAAGGTGGGGTGGGGGGGGGGGGGTGAGGAGTGTGGGGGGTCCTCGCTCACCTGCGCTGTTCCCTCTCGCAGGGTGTGACCTCCCCCACTCCAGCACCCCCCTGCCCTGCCTCTGGAGAGAGGCTAACTAAACACCCCCTGCAGGCAAGTGAGAGAACAGCAGCTTCCAGTGTGCTGAACAGGGCGCCATGTTGTACACACTCATAAAATCTCACGTCACGACCCGACACTGTGACGACAGGGTGCTGTGAATGTGACGTTACTTAGTCTATAGCCATGATCCACTTTTCAACGTACTCTTCACCGTCATAGCAGGGACACAGGAAGTAATGACGTCTGTCCCCGGCTCTGTTTGGCATGATCTCTCGTCTTTTCTTTCCAGTGGGAAGTGGAGGAATACAGGTTAAGGAAATCATCACAGGTAAGAGCAAGGGGCGCCTCGCCATCATCTCTGACGCTAACTAGCTAGCTGGCTAACTGGCCAATTCTCAGTGGTGCTCTTACGCGGCTCCTTTGTTGGTACATGGCCCCAGATGCCTCTGAGTTCTCACGGGCAATTGCTGCACTTATTTTAATGTTCCCGTTCTGCCTGTTCCCCTTCTGTAGAACACACTGAAACTTCCCTCCTGTCAGATGCGGATTAGGCGTGATCCATCCCATTGGGTGCCGGTGGGAACGTCCCGACGCGGGCAGCCGCGTGACCCTGCCCCTCGCCCACTGCTGAATAAACAGCTTAAACATGCCTCTCCACGTGTCCCTTTCAGTTCTTTATGGTTTATCATATGATAGTTGATCGCACCAAATTTCAACAGGGATCTATGCTAAGCAAATTCAAAATGGGAATCGATGTTACTCACAGTACTATACAGGAATGGGGTGACGCGGCGATGAGTGCCCTACATTGGTCAGGTGCCCCATCCTGGGTTATTGCCTACCTTGTACCTGTGAGCTCTAGGATTGACTTTGTGACCCAGAATAGCTCAGAAAAAGGTTTAGAAAAAGGATGGATGGATGAGTGGACTGATGGATGGATGGATATAGAGGGATTTACTGGGGTTGTAGTGGAGATAGCAGTTTCTTTGGGGAACTGGCTAATGGTATCTGTGTTCCCAGTATGATAATGCTGTAAAGAACGGGTGGACACGTGTGTAAGACACAGACACAAGACAGGGCATCTCCATGTTCCTCAATGCAACCCTTTTAGTTTCTATAATAAATTTGGGTTTACTTACAATTTATAGTCATATATATGCGGGTGAGGCAGATCACACCTGAATACAGCTGTTAGGGATGCAGCCATTGAATTCATCTGGGTTTAATATTCACAGGTTGATTGCAACTGGGAAACATGTCGGCTTGGGTTCCCACATTGGACTGCACACTCATTATACGTCAGGATGTTTTTACTGGCTGAAATCTGTCGTGCTTGTCCCATCTCACTGCACGCAGACAAAAAAAACACAAAAAGTCAGAGAAGGTTTGCTTCTGCTTTTTTTTTGCGTTTTTTGCCTCATGGGCTACACTGCTGACGCGTGAGCGTGACCTGTGGAAACACAATAGAAAGTTCACTGATGAATAAATAACCAACGCAATTTTCCCACAGAATAGGTCAGATGACCAAGATCCCTCTAAACCCGTGGACCCTCCTCTCAGCCTTGGACATGATGTTCAGTGTCTCCTGTCTTTAGTAAGAAGAATTTCAAAGCTGATCCAGTCAAAAGGGGGAGGGGGGGCAGTGTGTCTGTGGCTGGAAGGTTGTTGGTTCGAACCCCAGGGTCAGCTGGGTGATCTCCATGTCGGGCCCCTTAGCAAGGCCTCTAACCACCAGTCACTCCAGGGAATGGCTGGGTTGATAAGTGGCTTATGTCTGCAACTTTCCTTTGCATGCAAGGTAACTCACAGGCATGTAATCTTGCCAAGAAGATCTAAGGAGTCATCGCAATGCGTGATACAGTGACTGTATGTTTCTGAGTTGTTTCCGTCCATGTGAGTGCATGTACGCACTTGTGGGTTGATACTTAGCATATTGTGGTCAAAGCATATCATGCAAACCGCCAGAATATGAAAATTAGACCACAAAAGGGCTACATATTTAATCACATCACTGTATCGATTGTTATGACACAAAGTGCAAAAGCAGAGAGCCTGAGTCGAGAATTGAATACATTTTACTGCTGGAGTATTTCTATGGCCAGAGAGAAGAGGGCCCATTTAATCAGCATCAGAGTCAGGAATATATACAAAGATAATGCTAAATCAATTCTTCTGGATAGTAAGTATACATTTGGCCAGAAAAAAATGCAACTTGGCATTAGGACATATGCAAATAATAATAAATAATAATAACCCAGTTAAAAACGAATAGGAATTTCTTCTGTTCACCATAAAATTACTGATAGCTTTTTGGACGGCTAGATGAACAGTTTCAGTTTTCAAACCTCTCCTCAGGGGCACCTCAGCCATTCCATGTATTTCTTAGATTTCACCACCACTTCAATGAATTAACTAACTTATTTGGTTAAATATCTTGATGAGGTATAGATTAGTGAAACAAGGTGTGCTGGTGGGCAAATCAAAAAATTCATGGCCGTACTGGATGGCTGCCGCAAAAACTGCATATTCTGTTCACTTTCGATACATTTCTAATGGGGTTGACATCATGTTAATTCAGACTGAGAATACAGTGGTGCCTCGGTTCTCGACCTCACTAGAACTCGATCTGAATATAACGTGAACGTTGACTTAATATAAATTTTATGTGCCTGGCAATAAGTCATACTACAATGCAATTCTTACTTGAATGCCTTCAGTTCACAGACTGGATGACTAACCAAATAAAGCAGCGCAACATTACAGTAACTATCAATACATGAACCACTAACTTACGTGTACTATTAGAGCATTTATGTAATTTATTTAAACTTTATTTTACAAGGTAAATTAACTGAAAACCAGTTCTCACTGCTTTACGTGATATTCGGGAGAAATAGCAGATAACGCATCAGAACTGCCTGGGATACAAACGTCATATGTGTAACTAAACTCTTCAAACCAATAAGGGCAAAGGTGTGTCATCATGGAAGTGGTTCCAGTTTGTGCAGCTGGTTGAGAGGTCACAATGCATCTAACCGTAAAGCATTGTGTCAAGATCAGAATGCGTTGTTTTATGCCAGCGCTGCATTGGGCTGTAAGCAAGTCAAATGCACCCAATGACCGGACTGGGGAAACAAACTGAAACGCGGACTTAATACAAAGGACTAATGACAACAACCAGAAACAGTTCTGATCACATGGGGATCCCACACGAGGTTAACGAGGATGCGTGGAACACGGGAGGAGTGGACCATCGGGCCAGGACAGGAGTAATGTTGGGATAAGATCTTTATTGTTTTGGAAGCCATTAAGAAAGAGAATGCTCTTCTTGTTTTATCCTGTTCATTTTGTGTTTAAATACTAAAAAAAAAAACATATTTAGGGGTAATTTTGGGGGGCCGGTGTTCTGTCGAAATGAGCTACTTTGTCGAGTTATTCTACTGTAGTGCTAACCGATGACCCTAACCCTATCTCTTACCCTAATCCTAAACCCACAACCCCCTAAAACCTTTATCCTAACCCTAACCCCTAAAACCTAACCCTAAGGCCAAAACCAAGGAACTGCACATGCGCTAAAAGGCTCGATAGTATGTCTTGATAAGTAGCTCAACTCGTCAGAATGCCGGGATGCCGGGAACCAATTAATTGGTTTTCCATTATTTCTTATGGAAAAAAAATGATCAGAACTCGAACTTTTTAGGATTCGATCCGGAGTCCGGAACGGATTAAGTTCGAGAACCAAGGTACCACTGTATATGTCTCGGGTGGCATGGTGGTGTGATGGTTAGCAGTGTTGTCTTACACCTCTGAGACCAGGGATCACATACTGCATCTGCTATAGCTCCATGTGTGTGGCATTTGCATGTTCTCCCTACGTCTTTGTGTGGTTTCCCCACGATCCACTGGTTTTCCCTCCCCAAAGTCCAAAGACATGCTGGGGTTAATTGGAGTTACCAAATTGTCCATGGTGTGTGAGTAAGCCCTGAGATTCTGGGTTGATCTCTCCTGACATCTGCAAACCTAAATAGGAGAAAAAGTCACAGAAAGTGGATGGAATGTATCTCTGAATCAGGCTCACAAACAACATCTATAGTTACTCACACCCAAGGGCTCAGGGCCACATCAGAGGTGGAGATTGTCCTTGAATTGGCACAGCATCTTGCATTTTGTTGAGTGGGAGAGGTTGAAGCGGAATGGATAAATTGCATGTCAGTACACCTGCGGACAGTGGCTCACCAAGTGGATACCCCTGGTTTAAGGCATATATTCACTAAAATACATGGGGGTGAATAAGGGACTGATGTGTTTGGTAGGTATCATTTCACATATGGGCCTGCTGGTCTGTTTAAACCTTAGAATGTTTTTGGTGTCACATGCAAGAATGTGGATTTAGCCAGTAATCAATGGGAATACAATCTGGATGCCTTCTTCCTCTTGGCACTCTGCAGGTATAAACAAGTATGATGTCAGTGGCTGGAGGGGATTCTGTGTCCTCGCCTGGGGAGTCCCATACGAGCGGTTTGCCTTTTGATGACAGGTCGGGGTGTCGGCTGGATCGAGCTGGTGGAGGAGAAACAGTTGGGACAGACCATCAAAAACAAAAATCAGAGATACGTAGCGCCCAAAAAGGGGAACACACACAAAAACGCAGGGCTGGATTTTATGCTGAGCTGATTGCAACAGAAATAGTGTGTCATTCACCAAACCTAGACAACTTTCCTTTTCATGTACACACTAATCATAGGGGAAATTCTGCACTGTGCAGTCAGTCCTGCCTTGTTTTGGCACCTGGCAATAAACTTCCTCTTTCTACTCCCATTTTCTAGTCCTTCCAGAGCTGAAACCAACCCTCTGCTGCAATGTGATGCACCCCCGCACCCCCGACATAATAACTGATGCCAGAAGTGTCACCGCTGCACATTTGTTTACAGTATCATATTCTGGCACCCATACTTTAAATATAGATGGCGCCTTGCGCATCCTAACTCCGCCTTCTTATGTCCAAATTGCATCTTGCCCAAGCACAGCTCCGCGCCCTTCAACATTAACTGTCCCAGAATTTAATAAAAGGTTCAAAGTCAGCTGTTTAATAAAAGGACAGTTTTGCATTAAAAAATCTTATCATCTGCCTTACATTATAATTTTCATTGGTATAGTTCTGATTTGGCCAGATCATTTCTTGAGTAATTGCAATATTCCTGCACAAAACCTTGATGGATGGAATGAAATGGAATCCTCCGACCACTGGCAGAGATCTCTGAAGCCCGTCCTAAGAACCCCTCTGGCATTTTATCCTCTTTAAAGAACCATGAAATGGCCCCAGCGCTGGTCTTTGCTGTTTCGTCACAAGACTTATGCCTTCACCTCCAAAATATCTAAACATCGAGTCAGCTCTGTGAATATGGCAGAATAACTAAATCAAGACGAGAATAATAAACATTCAGCCCTGGACGTTGAAGTCCCCCATGGTCCAATTTTGCCTATGGGGGTAAGCCACCCAAGGAATATAGCCAAGTGTGTGTGTGGGGGGGTGCAATCCTGCCATGCACTGCTTAAATATAAGCGAGATTATTTCTCCTGAAACATTGCACCGATCTTCAAATACACATAAGAGACCTTGGTACAAACCACTGCGATGACGCCTATGTTAATGCGTGTTCTGAACTGTCGTCGTTACTTCTGAAGGTGACACAAATCTCTTGCTGAAAGAAAATTAATCTGAGGTGATGCCAAGAGGTTATTTGAGCAGATACAGTGCCTTCAGTGGGAAAAGGAGACAGAACACGGTCATTGATGTGTAGATGAGGACATCAGAGGGAATAAGAGTGTAGCTGACTGGTACATGAGTGGTATATGGCAGCAGTCAGGCAGGGTGCATTCATCTCCAGAGAGATCATAAAAATCAGAGGTAGACCAAAGCACTGGAGAATGACACTGGATCTGTGGACTCTGTGATGGAGAGGTGATGGCGTTTAGCATTCCTAGGTGAAGACACCTCAGTTTCTGCGAGGAAATATGATCAGTTCAGTGAAAGGAACTGTTGGGACTTGTTAGGCTGAAGAAGATTTTTTGTTGTTCTGTTGTGGTCCAGCTGAGGCTGTAATGCATTGAAATGGATTTGAGGCTCCCAGTGTTCTTACCCGTCGTTCTTCAAAGAATACAAAATGAAAGCAAGTATGAACGTCTTCTCGTGTTAAATATTTCATTATCACTTTTTCCTCCATGGTCATGCTCAAACTTAAGTAATCTCCATATAACAGTATGTTGCTGAGCGACTCTAACAACCAGCATTCGATTGGCAGAGAACCTGAGAGCTTTGAGGAGAATGTCCCCAGAGCTGAGCTGGGTTGATACAGAGAAGTGGGGTCTGGCTCATTTGAGGGTGTGGCACTGATGAAGATGTGTCTCCTGTGGGAGATTTCTCATATCGCAGTGTGTCTACTGTGGGGGTGTGGCTCCATAAAGGTGAGGCTCCCATGGCAACTGTGAGTGTGTGGCTCATGCAGGGGTGAGGATTATTTGGGTTGTACCAACTGTGGGGGTATAGCTTCTGAGGGGTGTGGCTCTCATGGGGTGTGGCTCCTTTAGGTTGTACCAACTGCAAAGGTGTGGCTCATGTGGGTTTGTGACTCCTGCGGGTTGTACCAACTGCAGGGTTGTACCTCAAGTAGGGTGAGGCTCCTGTGGGTTGTACCAACTTCAGTGGTGTTGCTCATGTGGGGGTGTGGTTCTTGTGGGTTGTACCAACTGCAGGGGTGTGGCTCCAGTAGATTGTACAAACTACAAGGGTGTGGCTCATGTGGGGGTGTGGCTCCTGTGGATTGTACCAACTGCAGGGGTGTGGCTCCTGTGGGGGTGTGGCTCCTGTGGATTGTACCAACTTCAGGGGTGTGGCTCCTGTGGGGATGTGGCTCCTGTGGATTGACCCAACTGCAGGAGTGTGGCTACTCTGGATTGTACCAACTGCAGGGGTGTAACTCCTGTGGGGGTGTGGCTCCTATGGGCTGTACCAACTGCAGGGGTGTACCTCATGTGGGGGTGAGGCTCCTACATGGTACACTGTGAATTTAAGATATACATGGACCAAGTGCTACTCTAACATCCTGTCAGTTATTATTGTCTATTACCATTAATGTCTTAATAAACAGCTCTTTACACTGTTGAACAAAAAGAACACACTGATGAAAGCCCAAGGCCAAGTCTTTCACAGCAAATTGTTAATTAAGAAAGAACACAATAGCTATCTGAATTCTGCCCTTACTCTTGTCAGTCTGACAGGGTCGCTACCTTTGGTGTACAATATTAACATAGCTGCTCACAGGGCCAGCTGTAGCTGCATTCATAACGGGCAGTTGCCTAGGGCCCCCGACTTATTTACATTGCGGAGGAAGTAAAATAGTCCTTAGTTTTCCTGGTAGGGGGGCCTCCCATGTAAAGCTTCGCCTGCAGCTCCGGAGAAGGTAGATCCGGCCCAAGCTGCATAGCCACGTCTCTCAGGTCCCCTTGCCACTCGACACCATCTACTGACACCTCATTAGGAGCAGGCTGATGCCTCATTGCTGTTTCCAGGGAAGAGGGGTTTGTGGCAAAAATGCTGATGCATTCTTATGGTTCCTGTTTACTGTCAGTTTTTCAAAAGCTCTCTTGTTTCAGTGAAAGTTTGAGATTGCTAAAAACAACAAAAAACAAAACCCTGTGTAGTTGGTCATACAGAAATACTTGTTTTTCTTATAGGCATGCCAGCTTCTGTTGAAAACTGCATATAAACTGATCAACTGAGAACTGCAAAGCTATTTCGGAAAGGTGGGCTTCTAAGCATCTGCATCTAAAAGTGCGTTTTGTGCATTTGGAACATGCACAAAGGTTCCCAGATGCCATCCAACAGTTAAAATATCACACCCAGACATACAATTATGGCATTTTACGGGTAATAAACTGATATTTTGTATCTATGTAAAACTGTTCTGTGAAATGGTTTAACTCTTCAGCCTTGAACAAACAGCACTGTCAAGATATAAAAAACAGGGGTATAATTATATGCAATTATCGCAACACAATTTTCAACACAATTAGTACGCTCCTCTTAGCTTGTCATTAATGAATTTACATTCAATCATGACACGTAAGTTAGCTTGTGAATATAACACAATAGATTACCCTTCATAAAAGAAAGTAGCGAGTATCATTCAACATGCACCTTAAATGCACAGAAATGTATTTTAATTAATTAGATAAACTGATTAACATGGCTGAGATTCTCTCTCTCTCTCACTCACACACACACACACACACACACACACACACACTTACTTTCATAACATGCATATGTATTATGAACCCAAACAAACGCCGGGGATTCACCTATCTTCGTTTACAACAAGGACGACTTTCGTGCAAGTGGGCCCGTCCCTCCCCGCAACGCAGTCACATGTTGATTCACTGGACTGACGGAGCTATGTCTGTCTCTGCGCACGTCACGCTGTGGTTACCAGTGGAATCTTATAAACTTGCGATGGAGCCAGAAAGTTCATATTGAGGAACCGTGCGGAGACGCGAAAAGTGACAGCAAGATCACAGTAAGTTACTATTTAGCTTACGAAAAAGTGTTTTTGTTTCTTTGCATTTGTGCAATGATATTTATTGAAACTTTTAAAGCTAGTTTTGACATCTATTTTGTGATTAGAAATGGTTTTAAATCGCCTGATATAGTAATCGTGAAATGTGAGAAAATATCTTCAATAGTGATCATCGCTAAATCTCGTAAACTGCTATTGGGAATTGAATTAAGGTGCGTTCTGGCGCATTTCATCTGCGCTCTAACCGTTTATATGCGGTAATTCTGCGTTTTCAGTCATTCTTCCCTCTAAAACAATTCTACAGGGCATATATATCAATATAATTTAAACATATATATTTTTATTTCTAAATTCTTTGCAGATCAGACAAGATGCCTATTGCAGCTGGCGGTGTGACCTATTCCTGGAATGATTTCACGGATAATAAGAACGTATGTATCTTTCTCAATTTTAGTCATGAGAAACATAAAGGAGTAAAAAAACTGTTCTTTCTAGTTCATGCTAGTGGCTCCTTTTTCATGTCACTCGAGAACGTAAAACTCAAGTGGGTTTCAAAGGCGACCAAATACGAAATTCTTTTGCTTTTCTTTCTTAAAAATAGACCGCAAGATAAATTCGGATGTATTTTTGTCATGTATTTAGCAGAAAACGAAAAAGATGTCAGAAGATTTAACAAACTGAGTTCATAGATCTGTGTTAGGATTAAATGTTGTGCTGAATATAGTATCTATGAGAAAATAATGTAATGATAAATGTTCTGTTCTGCTTCCCACATGTTACAGAATGATGACTTCACCACAGAGGGAGAGACTCTATTTGAAATATGTGACAGGAGTTCTGTAAGGGAGTTTAGAAGCCAATATGAACCCCCTCTCTACTGGCTGATTGTAATGCTGGGGGCCATAGGCAACCTCCTAGTGGTATGGATCTACCTTTACTTTCACAACCGTTTGAAGACCATGACGGACATGTACCTGCTCAACCTTGCCATCGCTGACCTGCTGTTCCTGGCGACTCTACCATTTTGGGCCACAGACGCCGTCCACGGATGGACCTACGGCACTCCTGCTTGCAAGCTGGTGTCTGCCATCTACAAGATCAATTTCTTCAGCAGCATGCTGCTGCTGACCTGCATCAGCGTGGACCGCTATGTGGCCATTGTCCAGGCCACGAAGTTCAAGAACTCCAAAAGAGAAAGACTTTTTCAAAGCAAGCTGGTGTGCATGGGGGTCTGGCTGCTAGCGGCTGCCTTGTCTCTCCCAGAGTTCATCTTCACCAAAGCTAAGGAGACCTATGAAGGTGACACCTACTGTGTCATGGTCTTTTGGTTCAACCAGAACAACCACACCAAAATCCTAGTCTTGCTCATCCAGATCTGCATGGGTTTCTGCCTGCCCCTCCTGGTCATGATATTCTGCTACACTGTCATCATCCACACTTTGCTGCAGTCCAAGAACTTTGCGAAGCACAAGGCTCTTCGGGTAATCCTGACAGTGGTGGCAGTATTTGTTCTCTCCCAGATGCCATACAACAGTGTCCTAGTGGTTGATGCGGCGCAGGCAGCCAACACCACAATTACAGACTGTGATGAAGTGAAGCGTTTTAACATCATTAGTCAGGTGCTAAAGAGCCTGGCCTATACTCACAGTTGCCTCAATCCAATCCTCTATGTCTTCATTGGGGTACGATTTCGTGAAGATCTGTTCAAGGTGCTCCAAAGCTGTGGTTGTTGTAGAAGGTACGGTCAACACAGTATAACGAAACGCAGCAGTACATCAGAGACAGAGACAACGCCTGCACTGTCATTGTAGCGAACCTCTGAGGCCAACTTTTCAACAAAGCCTCTGAAACTAGCTGAAATGGCAGCTGTTTAACAGAGTCTTTGAGACAGTGGCATCAGAAGCATCTTGCATGTGGGGGACACACGCTGGCATAAAACTAATATTTTATGTCAAATGTGTGTGTGTGTGTGTGGGGGGGGTCCAAAGGAGTGATTATGAAATGTGAGGGGGACATGGCCCATGCTCTGAGACCAGCTGAAACATCTACTTTTTGACAAAAGAACGTGTAAAATATTTTGTACAAACATAATGTATAGAGTTTGTAAATATATTTGCCAGAAACTATTAACTATGCCGCCCCACTGTCCTACAACGGAAAAACAGTTACTACTCTGACACCAAAACAGAAAGAAATTATTTCTCCTTGATTATTGTGTGGATTTCGTACTTACTCTATTTTTCAAACTCAATTTCCTTCAAAAACATGCATTGTATTTACAGCATTAATTCAGTGTTCCACAGTGTTTAATATGGTTTTCATGGTTTTCTTTGTGTGATAATTGAAGGATCTTGCAGCAGTCAAATTTTGCTGAATGAGCTTATATTTTTCCAGGTGATGCAGACTATATAGTACTGACTGTCCATATTTTCATGTGTTCATCTTACCTATAATTAAATGGAATGTTTGAGAATGAGAATAAACCATTTTGGATGAGAAAATAATCATTTTTGGTTTTTTTTTTCATAATATTTCAGTCTTGAAATCTGAAAAATGTAAAGATTCTGAGCGAATTGCGGTTAGCCGCTAGGAGGAAGCTTGAAAGACTAGAATCTACCATGTTGGCTATACTATAGCGGATCTTCAAAAGGAAAGGGGTGTAGGATTTGGCTGCCGGTTTTGCAGCTGTGTTTGTAGAATGCAGTGCAAAGCTCAGGAATATGATGGGAGTGGACAGCTACATGGAAAATGGACATGAAAGGTGGACAGATGTCCAATAGGTGCCTGGTAAAGAAGCAATTTAGACCACACAGTGAGCATGCAACATTTCCCAGACTCTTTGCCAGGGTTAGCAATTAGCATGACTGGGGGTTTTACATGAGGTGTAATAGTTTTCAATTGTAAACCCCCGTGCATGTCCTTGGTTTTACTCGTGTAATTGTAAAAGCTGAAATATTATTTTAGGTACTTACAGCACTGGGGAAATGTTTTCACGGTGTCCTAAATAAGTTTAGTCTGTGTTACGTGCCGGGGTGAGTGCAGAGTGAACAAAACAAAAGAGAGTCTCCAGTAAACAGGAACGAGGGTTTAATGCACATACACACACCGACATAGACAACGTCAATGCCACGTCTGCCGGGACATACGCTGGCGCAGACTAAATACACTGAACAAGCACAAGACTGGCGAGCGGCATTCCCCTCACAGGTGAAAACATTCGGAAATCACATAAGGTAATGAGGTGGGCGTGGCACACGAAGGGCTGAAACGGGACGGACGTCGCAGGACATGACAGTCTGCGCATTGAGGTTTTGTATTCAGCTGCCAGTAATGGTATCTACCAAGATTATACGCGACCACAGAGACCAAACACCTTTCTGTCTGTTATTCCTCTCAGACTTGGGGAGAAGTTCATTGTGCTCGCAACCACAGACATCACTCTAGTAACTGTACTGCAAATATTTTTGCTATATAACAAAACACTTGATTAGGATGCATGCAAGTTTGTCAGTGCACTTTTTTTTCATAGCACTCCTGCAATTCCTTGTAAAGTTACATTACTTCCTCTATCTTTTTTGTTTATCTTTTTCTGCATCAGACAAACGATTCTATAGTTCTGTTTGCAGTTCCCATTACTGCTAAAACGGTAGTGTGGCTGTTTTTGTATGTAGGTCTTATCTATGACAGTTTGAAGATCCCTACAACTGTTAAATATTGTAGCGTCCGCGAGACAGCCCTTCGGCATTTCCCAGCCTGCTCTGTGCTGTTTGTAAATATCCCTTCTCTGCGCTATAGCTGTGCTGTGTACATGATTGTCGCATGTGCCCTTACCTGTGTGTGATCTTTGCCTGATCCTTACATATCTCTGTGTACGGTACCTACCCACCGCGTGTGTGCCTTATTGTCTGGCGACAGACATCCCTGCGTTTCCTAGAGCGGTAATACTCGGTTCCTGTTTAGGATTCGGCTCCCTCTGAGTCACTATTGCCAAATTGCCAGCCGAAACGTTTGTTTTCATAGAAGAAAGTATACATGGCTTGAATACACTTAGAAATAAATGAAAGTATTAAGATAAGAGTGGTAAATATTTATTTTCAAGTGGCACACACCAAAAAGGAATCATACAAAATGTAAACACACACGACAACATGACAATAAATGGAACAAAAATACAAAATGTGTCAAATAAAAGCTGCATAATTGCTTATAGCCGAAAGACAGAAAATAAAATGTTACATATAAAAACAATAACCAAATGGAGAAAAACAGCTGTGAAAATCAGAAGTTGACCAAGAATAAAATTCGAAAATAATATGCATATGCAAAATGTGCAAATTACTTTAAACCTAACAAATGTGTTAAATATAACAACAACAGCAAATGGAAGAAATTGCAAATTGCTGAGCATATAGGCTAAATAAAACAGGCAACTGAAAACTAAGAATAACACATGTCTATAGTCAATATAGAAGTATTGTAGGGAAATAAATAACTATACACATACTGTACTATGAAATTTGTTTTATAGCTTAGCATTTAAAAATACCAGCTGTTGCACTTTTAAAGTGCTCCTCCTGTCTGAGACGATTTGTCCAGCTTCTCTATTTTATAAATACCTCAAAATGTTTATTTTATTAAATGTATTATTAGTCATGAGTGTAATCGCACACGGTCTTTCATGCGAAGTGATAAATGTCCAATTTTCATTACATTTTGTGCTCAGACAACGACAAAACAGCGTGTTCGTGGAAGCAGCCATGTTTGTTCCGAGATTTGAAGCTTGGTCGCGAAATTTGTCAGGTCTCGCACCTCGGAATTCGTCGGGATAAACGTACGCACGAACGTGCGATCCGAGTGCGCTAACCCGCTCTGGTGAGCGGTTCAGAAGCGGCTGCATGATTCCGGCTGTAGAGGGAGCTAACCGGCGGCTTCACTCATGGCTGTGTGCGATCCGGGAGCGCTAACCCGCTCGGGTGAGTGGTTCCGAACCGGCTGCATGATTCCAGCTGTAAAGGGAGCTAATTCACTCATGGCTGTGTGTGATCCGAAGTTTTAGCAGCTATACTTGCTACTATAGCTGTATTGATCTTGCAAAATGGGTTTTATAATTTAGTCATAGGGTAGTTAGGACTCGATGGATTCGGGTTAATGGAGACCTCAGATTCGTGACTCAGGAGTTATTTAACATATCTGGGTTATTCACCCATGCAGGTGAGTCATGAATCGGCCAACGCTAGCGTTTCCCCATTTTGTGTGGCTGGTACTGGTGTTTAGTCTTTGTAAGGCTCATAATTAACGAGTGCATTCTGTTTGAAGCTCTGTTTCCTTTTGTTCCTTCTGCTGTGATGCCTGGGTCTCCTGAGGGCCAGAAGGCATCATGCTGATAATAAACAGACATTGGTCTGGGCAGTTTCTAAGCCAAGGTGTCACACACTGTGGAAATGGGAGATGATGCTGGACGACATCTGAAAGAAATTTAGGCATTATGTATCCCCTAAATGTCACTGGGGATTGTTACAAATACAGAGCAGATCTAGCTTGCAGTTCAACATTTATTCAAGGTTGAATCACTGTTCAGTTTTGTTTCAGTTTTGAAAATGAAATCAATGTTGATATCGTGACATTGTTTCAATATTTTACTTTTCCACAGGGATGAATTAAGAAGATGTTGTGTCAGTGTGGAATTAACATTGAAATAAGTATTGATTCTGAGAAATTGGTTGTTGAAATAGCAATTCTGGAGGCTATCCAATTCAATTCAGTTTTATTTGTATAGTGTATCTTCATGAAATTACATTGTCTCAAAGCACTTTACATTACCCCTGCCCAAAGCCCCCAGTGAGTAAGCCATAGGCGACAGTGGCAAGGAAAAACTCCCGAGAAGGAAGAAACCAACCTCAAAGGGGGATCCCATCCTCCAGGGGTGGGCAGGGGAAGTCAAATGAATAAGCTGGTAAAGTCCCAGTTCATACTGTCCCAATTTTAAGATTTGAGTCTCACGGCGGGGCGCAGGCAGGTGCTGCTTCTGACGACAGGACGGACAGTAGTTCAGCGGCAGAGCATACAGGAGAGACGTCACAGGAGGGCCAGAGTGGTGTCATGGGGTCATATCGCTAACAGCAGAGGGCCCAGAGACGCACGGGGAGACCTCATGCAAAATACCAGCACACAAACAATTCAGAGAAGTAAATTCACCTACCTGCATGTCTTCTGATGGACAGGAAAGCTTTTGTAATGAAAGAGTTCACGTGGGATTTGATCCCCTGACACAGGAGGTGTGAGGCAACCATTTTACTCACCAGGCTGTTAGATGGGGTACTCTACTGATACTGTTTTGGTACTGTATTTCCAGGAAGTCTCAGAGTTTCTTAGTCAGGAAAGAAGTCATGGAGACTATATTTGGGTTTTTAACACATGTTAGGAAAATAGAAGCAAAGGAAAAGCAAGAAGGAAAAATGAGTGATGCTGAGATGAGTAACAGATGAGCAGCTGGTTTGACAGGACACAGGAAGAATATGGGACAGGAGAGAAGGAGGACAGGAGGGAGGGAGGACTCGAGAGAGGGAGGACAGGAGAGAGGGAGAACAGGGGAGAGTGAGGATTCGAGAGAGGGAGGACAGGAGAGAGGAAGGACTAGAGAGAGGGAGGACAGGGGAGAGTGAGGATTTGAGAGAGGAAGGACTAGAGAGAGGGAGGACAGGAGGGAGTGAGGACTTGACAGAGGAAGGACTACAGAGAGGGAGGACAGGAGGGAGGGAGGACTCGAGAGAGGGAGGACAGGAGAGAGGAAGGACTAGAGAGGGAGGACAGGAGGGAGGAAGGACAGGAGAGAGGGAGGACAGGAGAGAGGGAGGACAGGGGAGAGTGAGGACTCGAGAGAGGAAGGACTAGAGAGAGGGAGGACAGGAGGGAGGCAGGACTCGATAGAGGGAGGACAGGAGAGAGGGAGGACTAGAGAGAGGGAGGACAGGGGAGAGTGAGGACTCGAGAGAGGAAGGACTAGAGAGAGGGAGGACAGGAGGGAGGAAGGACTAGAGAGAGGGAGGACAGGAGGGAGGAAGGACTAGAGAGAGGGAGGACAGGAGAGAGGGAGGACGAGTGCTTTATAACATACATAAGTAACTGCAAGTGAAGCACGTTTGTCATTACCCCCCCCCCCCCCCTAGGTTCAAAGACCCTTCGATCCCCATACATCTGCCTATTGCTTACCCTGCTCAGGGTCTCAGGAAGTATGGTGAGTAAGACTGAAGTATACACTGGTTGTAGCTAAATAGATATCTATGTTAAATATAAGAACACTTTATGTATAATTCGAGTGAACTGTAATATACTGAGTGACGGAGTATAATATACTGAGTGATGGAAATGAAATGAATCTGCATGTAGGGAAAGGTCATTTGACTGTATCACAATTATTATAATATCAGATCAAACGCACAAAGAGTTGGCAGTATGGGCACACTGCTATTCCTATGTCTGTAGGATGTGCCCCCCCGCCCCGACACATGCTGCAATACAGTAAAGCCATCTTCAGCACATCCCAAAGACCTTCAACGAGGTTAAGGTAACGACTCGGTGGTGACCACGTCATGCATGAGAATGATTCCTCATGCTCCCTGAACCACTCTATGACAATTCGAACCCAATGAATCTTGGCATTCTCGTCTTGGAATGTGCCCGTGCCAACAGGGAAGAAAGAAATCCACTGATGATGGATGGAGGTGTAACCTGGCCGTTCAGTAGATTCAGCGTTGCTGAGCTGTAATAATGATCCAGTCATTGGCTCTTAAGTATTTGCTGATATAAATTCAAATGCCGACTTTTTGGGGTGGGCAGTTTATATGAAGCAAGAACTAAGTAATGAAAAGTACAGTGCCAGTGGTTAGAAGTAACCCACAACCTACAGTACATTACAGAGTTGGCAGCAGCCTTTAATAACAGATACACAAGCAGAGCAACAGCTTCAGTAAACAGAAAGTAAACTCAGAACATGCACCAGTGTAATGTAAAGCACTAACTACTCAGACTGGCGTGACCATCTTCCTTCCCCATACCCACCCTTATCCTGTGGGAGAAAATATATTGGTTCCAAAACAGGTATGGTCGCCAAACTAGAATGCAAAGTATATATCACCACATCAACAGTGCTCTAACCCAAGCTAAATGACATACACAGGCATACAAAACAATGCAAGTACTGTAGATGGACAAAACCGGAGAAAAACTGGAAACCAGAGACAATGTGATACTGAAACAAGAAGGGACAAGCGGTGAGAGGCTCAGCTCAAGTCCACGACAAGGTGAGTCAGAGGACGAGGCAGAGGCACCCGGTGAAGAGGATGCCACGTTAGGGTCAGCCAGCAAAATCTCTGGGGTTTCCTGCTGGTCAGAGATCAAGGATGGGAAGGGAGGGGG
>JABFDZ020000107.1:928720-950564 GCA_019775955.2 Pollimyrus isidori
CTGCCTCGTGCCCGTTGCTTCCGGGATAGGCTCCGGACCCCCCGCGACCCAGTAAGGATAAGCGGTTTGGATAATGGCTGGATGGATGGATGGTCAAAATTGTAGAAACATTTCCAATTTTTAAAGACTGTAGAACTTTAGTCCAATTAATTATGGAAGTGTCAAATGTAAATTTATAATACTCCGTTTATAAATATTAATATTCTTGCAGTCATTTTTGAAGCGTAAAACCCAAAATGCTAGGTATTTCCCTATTTTCTGCCACTAGTGTAAAGCTGATTTAATGTATAGACCAGAACCAAAATGACTACAAAATGTACAACACGAGTGGCTGCAAAGAATGGCACAATTTACACCATTTGTCCATAAAAAGGCAGTTTATTGAACAATATACCCAAAGCTGTACATATTAACAGTGCTGTGTGAGAGTATGTATGCAACTAAGAGGCTGGATGAAATGTCCAAGCTCAGAGCAAAGAAGCTGCTGGAAATGATGCACAAATGAAACTGTTCAGATGTTTCAGGCTCTCTGGGTGAGGTCTTGTGTGATCAGATGACAGCATGAACAGCAGCTTACCCTGGAAGGACAACAGAAGAAAGTTTGTTAACCACGTGACCTAAAAGCAACGTGGAATGTCTAACAGGAGAAAAGAAGCATTACCTTGTTGAGGTTTATTCGGCATATAAGCCAAATGGGCACACCCCACACATCAGTACTCACATACATCAATGCCCATTCCCCCGTATTAATAGTATTTTGCAGAAACTATTTGGTACGAATTGCTAAGGGTGACATTCTCAAATGTTTTTCTCTCTATATTATGGTCAGAGTGGTACTTCCAGACAAACACTTCAAATTATCAACTTCAGCTGCTTTCACCCACAGCAATACACTTGCTAAGGGGAAAAAAAAAAAAGTCTATAAGCCTATAGAATTCTCAAACAAAATGCTCAACAGAACTCTTTCTAGAACAGAAACCTTAGTCCAGATGAGGTTCCCTGTGACTGTCTTCTAATGGACTGCACCTAGAATACAGAGAACACATAAACGAGTATCTTGATGACTTTTGCACCGAAACATTTGCAACAAGAGGGAATCAAGTGGGTTCAGTTTGGTCCATTTCTATGGCAAGGTACATGATGACTTTTTACTGTGACAATACACAAGTAAATTTTTTAAAAAGGTTAACAGAAGGTCCCACAGGACTGCGCTATAGCAAGCCACGAGGGGCTTAGGCTGACAGCTCTCTGACTGAGCCCAAAATCTCAGGTGCGTGGGATTGGGGATGACTCACAGACCAAACCATCCAAAAAGGGGGGGGAGAACCAGTCACTTCTGACCAAAAAAAAAATATATATATTTTTTTTAAGAAATATAAAATCACTTTGGATATTAACCGACTAAGCAAGTTTAGAGGTACCTGGCATTATACACAACCATTTTGAGGACAACAGCACCAAGTCCTGTCAGATATCTTTATGCTACTCCAGCATCTGGCCACCAAAAGCGAGAACGCGAGTCTTAAAGCACTCAAGGCTCGACATCCATTAGTATGTTTGTGTGACGCACATTAAAAGAAAAAAAAAAAGTGTTTATTTTTTTTAATCTACACATGCCATCAGAAATGACCTTGTTAAGTAGCTGGAGGTCTTGTCTCTTTCAGAGAAGCAGGAGGCTGTAGTGGCTGGCTGCAGAGCGCCCCTGGCCTGGAGGCTTAACTTGCTTTCTTTCTCGCTCAGCGACCACAGGGAACAGTGGGAAAAACATCACAAACATTCATTAGTATCAGGAGAAGAACATTTGGGGTTCCACCCTAATACCTCACAGCCTGACACTGAGCCACGCTACGCAATCTACAATAAATGCTGAAAGAATAAAATAAGTGCTGAAAGAAAAAAAACCAAAACAAACATCAGGTTTGCAAACACGAACTGGTGTTTTTTTCCCACAAAAAGACTTTATTTTACGCAGCTTTTGACGCATATTGTGAATTCACAAGAATTCTGCACCGTCCAGTCACATGCAGGGAAGACTTCTGCGATTACAAGAAGCAAGAGATGAAAATACAAAGAAAAATACCGCATGTACTACTACACTTTTGGTTCTGTCTACCTCCCTCAGGATACCCAGAAATGGATTAACAGTACAAGGGGGAAAAAAGTAAAGAGGCAATTACCGCTTGTAACAAGCAGAAGCAAAGATCAGAGCAGGAATATCCCTGTATCAAAAGACAACATGATCATAAACATAATGAAAAAAAATCCAGAAAAACTTTAGTTTTTGTATAAAAGTGCACGATTAAAAGATTGTTACACAGGACGTGGGACAGGCTACCTTCTTACGCCTTCACATGCGGTGTATGGGATCTTTAAAAAGCTAAAGAAGAAAAGGGGGAAAAGCCTGCACTTTACTAAACTGCAAAACAGCTGTGAGAATGGAGAAATTCTATGAAAAGCAGTACACTGAAGGCACTCTCCTCCATCAGATTACTCAGCAGCGCCCACCCCTTAGAGCTACACACTTGAATTGTTACCACCCTGCTTTTAAACAACAACAAAAAAAAAGCGAGCAGTACAACTTTAAATGGTCTCAAATTATATTTACATGTGTAGCCCACCGCCAAGGGATTTCATGGAGATATGCGCACTCTGCCGTTTTACACGAAACATGCAACAGGCACGAAAACGAATGCCTAGGGAGGTCAGAGCTCCAGGAAGCCGCTCCCGGGCCATTTACTACGGCGTGCCAGTGCACGAGGACAGCAGTGAGGGTGATGGGGGGGGGAGCTTACCTTCAGTGTACTGAAAGTGGTACACAACCTGCTTAACAGAGGAGGCCGTCCCTGCAGGCGGGCTCAAGAAGGACACAAGACCCCCTCCGGCACAGAGCTACAGCGGGGGCATGCGGCCGGGCCTGCGCACTCACCTGGGGAGATGCGAATATAGACAGCATTTACGCTGGTCTGCACCACACACAGCAAGAGCTGCCAGGTCTGCACCACACATTTGACATATACACCATCACAGAGCTGTATATGTGGATGCTTAACAAAATACTCTAACTGTGAAAACATGTATACAATCATTAGGATTCGCTCCGTTTCCTGTTCTGTGCAGCCATGGCAACCTGTTTCAGAATAAACCTTCCCTACAACCTGAACAGTACAATAAACCTATTTACATCATATCCTCCGACACCAGACACCTGCAAGGGCCCATGAGCGAGCGCCTCAGAAACAGGACTAATTAAACGTATCACAACAAAGGGCAGGTTTCGTCCACTTTAACTACTCTGCGTGGCCCATAAACACAAAAGCTGAACTGAGACTGAAGTTGTTTCACTTCACATCTTGCAGGTCCTCGGAGAAGGAAAATATGTACATTTACTGTATTCTTGGACCCCTACTTTGGTTGTATGAGAAATTGATAAAAATAAAAACAGATATGTCCTTCAAAATGGGAAAAACATTACATTAAAAAGTATTTCTTCCATTGAGTCTTTGTGGTGACTAACACATTTACTGTGATTCTGTTTGCCAGACCAACTGTACTTAGAATGAGCGCAGGTTGGTCAGATCTTCTCCTGAATGTAAGGGTGCTGCAGGGCTTGATTTATGCTGATCCTTTTGGCTGGGTCCAGCATCAAGATCTGATCCACTAAGTCTTTGAGCTGGACCACTTTTTTGCGCTGGTCCTCGGGGAGCCGCTGGCAGCCAATCATGTCCGTCAGTAGGTCCTTGGTGGGGTTAATGGTGCTCATCACAGTCACCTTCTCCTGTTGGACAAGAAGAAAACCACTTGATGCAAAGTAAGAGCATTTAATGGAAAGACAGAAACTGCAAGATGTCCTACGGTAGTGAAGACCTGGTTGTGTACAGAGGTCAAGTAAAGCAACACAAGCAGGTGGCCTGCTAAAGCGCTAATGTAGCAGGGCAATAAGTTCCTATTTTTGCGCTATGACGATACAGGCAAAAATGCAAAGCACCTACCCGTTCTGTCACTTTATCTACTTCAATATACAAGAAGTTCAAGTTTTGATCGAAGTGCTGGTCTTTGAACAACCCTTTCCTGATCATCTGTAAAGACAAGCAGATTCAGCCTGAGGACTCCAGCATTAAGACTGTAACATGAAGCGGGCAGAGGTGGCCGCTGCCATCACCTTATTAGGCATCTTGCCCTTGAGGTCCATGGCCAGTTTCAGCATGTGGTTGTTGGTTTTTCCAGGGAAGAGGATCTTGCCTGTGTACAGCTCATACAGCGTGCAGCCCACAGACCACATGTCAATGCCGTAATCGTAGGGCTTCCCGATTACTGCGGAGACAAACGGGGACAATCTGTCACCACATCTGGACAGAAGGTGGATTATACCTACAGGGGCCAGTGACAGTCCTAGACAGACTTGAGAACCCCTTAAAAAAAGCCCACACGGTACAGAGATAAACAACTGCGACTGAGGGGTGCAGGATTCTTACTAATTTCAGGTGCTCTGTAGAATCTGCTGACCAGGTATGGCGTGATGTCGTTGTCGGCCACATGTGACGCGGAGCCAAAGTCACAGAGCTTGAGGATGGTTTTGGACTCGTTTACCTGAGGAGAGAGTGACCAGTGAAGCAGTGCATCCTGAACAGGTCCTGCTGCCGAGGGGGGGGCGGGGCGGCGGCAGGGACTCACCAGGATATTGTCGGGCTTTATGTCAGCGTGCAGGATGTTGCAACGCTTTAGCAGCTTAAGAGCCAGGAAGAGCTGCTGGCTGTAGGAGCGGACGGCCTTGATGTGCAGACCCACGTCCTTGCCGTACTTTTTCAGCACCTCCCTCAAGTTCATACTGAGGAGGGAGACAAAGGGGTCACCCTCTACCTACCAAGGGAGCTGGCTTACAGATAGGGGTCGAGATGGTTACACAAAGGGGCCATCGATACAAGCAAGGATGAACAACACCCTCCAGGGCATTGAGGGATAGGGTGTGTGGAGGGTCAGGGTACCTGAGCGGCTCAAAGACTAGACACAGGTGTTGCTTGTGGTAGAAGTGCCGGAAGAGACGCAGGCAGTGAAATTTGTCGTCTGGGTCAGCGTCATTGAGCTTCTTCAAGAACTCAAGTTCCTTCAACCCCGTCTTCTGCCTGCACGATGGAGGAAACGAGGCCGTTATTGAACACAGAATTGGGGTCAGAGACCGCAGGTCTGAACAAGGGGTTGAATAGGTGAATTAAAAAGTAGTACATGAGCTCATTATTGCGGATGATCTTGACAGCAACTTCCTGGTTCGCCCGGGCCATGTCTCTGGCCCGGATGACGTTGCTGAAAACTCCCTGGCCTGTGTAGCCGTACACGCCGTATCTCTTATCCAGCACCTCACCGATGTTCACTCCTGCCAGGGAAACAAGCAAGGGAGATGAGATCTCCTACAAGCCAATGGCCACTCTTCCCAGTGAGCACAAGGGGCACACTTACGGTAATAACCCTCTGCATCTGTCCAGTTATCCCTGAGATTTGGGTTCTCCTTGAAGTCCTTTCCGATGCCTGCTGCTCGCAACCTTGCACTCTGCAGGAGAAAATGCACTAGTGTGGGTCACCTCCACCAGTCTGAGAATCAAAGTCAGAAACAGCTATGGGCGGGCAGCGTGTTACGGGCTCCAGGGAGAGGCAGCAACTGGGGCATGAGGACTTCCTACCTTTACAGCAGTGCACAACAGGAGAGTGAAAAACAGTGATCGCTACTACAATAAACCTCAGCGGGCATGCTAAAACTCCACTCCCCCTGCATAAACTGACAGAATACTCACATCAAAATAAGCAGCAAACATGTCATCCGATTCGGTGAACATGTCGGGGGCCGATGGCTTTTTCGGATTGGATCCTGGACAGAGAAACACGGCCAGTTTGTATTATACCACATCAGTCCGACCTTTTTATGAAAAATCAAAAACAAAAGCTCAAATTCTACAACCTTTCAAAGGCACTCAAAACAGGCCATAAAATATACCCACAGAACACTGATCTCAGCCAAGAACGTTTGTGTGAGTGTTTTAAAACTAATATCAGCACTGGACTTTAAATACTGAATTAGGTAGTAATGCCCCAACACTGCAGGAGAGCTGAGATGATGAAACATGAGCACTGGAGTATGATTACTGGTACAAGTGCAATTACTGGGACAAGTACATCAGTGTATGATTACCGAGGCAAGTGAGATTACTGGGACAAGTAATCAAGAGTACAGTAAAACTCAAAAGAGAAGTGGGCAAATCCTCAGAAGACTAATGCACACAGATACACACCGTCCTTCTCAGGAGCAATGAGGTTCTGCTTGGCTTTCACACTGGCCTCAAACGTGTCCACGTTCTCGCGCTCGTACTCCTTAACGTCGGCGGCCACGCGCTCCAGGATGTCGTCGGGGGACGGCGAACGGCTGCGCGTGCTACTCTGTGGACTGCTGGGCTCTGACGGCACTGACATATTACTGTCCTCATTCACGGTCTTGTACTTCTGCGGGGGGAAAAAGGAATGGGGGCAGGGGTGTCAGGGATCACACGACGACATTAAATGTTTCCCCTCTGGCACACCGCGAAGGAAACAGACCTGCACTATGGCCAGCCTCTGCAGGCGTCTCTGTTCAATAACGGCCTCCTCATCTTCCTCGTCGACGTCGTAGTCCTCCAGCCTGCGATACCAAATAGGTGGTTACATCCTGATGGAGGGAGGGGCAGCGTTTCCCAGACAGTGACCGCTGCTGCCGGACTCGCCACTCACACTTCGTCATCGGACTCCTCCTGCTCCGCCTTCATGCCCTCTGACAGGCTGCCCTTAAACTTGTCTTCCTTGTCCCGGCTGCGCCTCCTGCGCCTGTCTCGAGACCCCGATCGCCAACGCTGCCTGCGGCCCAGCCGGTCGCGCTCCAGTGACCTGCAGGGAAGCGCAAATGGCTGCCATGCTGCGGAAAACCTTTCCACGAAGACCGCTGGCAGGTTTGCGGATCGCCCCGCCATGTGTTCTGCACATCTGGCGGCCTCACCTCCGCCTGAATGGGGACCGGCTGCGTCTCCGAGGGGAACGCGACCGGCGTCGTACCGGTGAGCGGCTGATTCTGCGTCGGGCCCCCAGGACCGGACTGGCCTCCCTGCGTGTCCCCGCCTCGTCTCGGGAGCGCATCCTGCAGACACCGCATGGGTGATGCTAAATTCAGGCTACGCCAAAACCACGTTTCCGACTAAACCCAAAAACTGAACTGAAAATGAAACGTAAGAAGCATCCGTATAATTAGGCCCCAGCCACCAGGACAGAGCATCACTACCCAAACAGGAAGAATGTTTGGCTGGTGCCTTTATGGGGCTTTGGAAAGCCAGCCAACTCCTTTGAAGCACAATGACCCAGGGTAATGCAGTGTAGTGCTGCACATTAGCACTTCTAAAATGCCACACTTAAAGTAAAATAATGAAAGAAATAAAAATCGACATGCTGAGTCAGTCAGAGCTGATAGGTAGACAAGTGTCTGATTAAGGCAGATTAAACTAGTCAGATAATTCTCTGAAAGGTCAAAACATACTTAAGGGGTCGAAAATGGAGAAACACCATACAAATTTCACTTTTTTAAATTATCGTAACTGTTGTAACAATGAGTTCATTGTTCAGGTGTCTGGCTCAGTGGGTTAAAACACCGTGCCTGTGATCAAAAGGGTGCTGGCCAGCAAAGAGATGCCATCAAGCAAGGTCCTTAAGCCCCAATGGGGGTGATGCGTCATTTTATTTTATATACAGTTTTGATCATAGGAATTTAAAGAGCTTACAAACCCCATAACTGAAGGGATACAGAAAGAAAAATAAATAAAAATCAAAAGGAATCACAGGCCATTCCAGTGTGAAAGGAACCTGGATGCAGGCACCATACAAGTAAAAGCACCTCAAAAGGCCTCACCTAACTGGAGATAGGCGCTGGCGATCAACTTCCCTGCGCCTGCGTTCCAGAGAGCGACTCCGCCCTCTACGGATCGGCGACCTATTTCTGGAGGATGACCTTTGTTTGGACTTCCTATCGGCGGCTTGAGAGTTAGAGGTGGGCTGGGGGGAGCGGCGCTCCCGGCGCCGAGGGGAGGAACTGCGGTGCTGCTGCGGGCTGGGGCCTCGTCTGCGACTGGGTGAGCGGTTCTCCTTCCCAGATGAGGCATCTTTAGATGGGGACTTGGTCACCTTCTTGTCCCTCTCTTTTTCTCTCTCCCTCTCCCGCTCCTTTTCCTTCTCCCGCTCCTTCTCCCTCTCCAGTTGCCTGGCTCTCCTCTCTCGGGACCTGGAGCGACGGTCCCGTGAACGGCTCCTCCTCTCGGGAGATTTGGACTTGCGAGTCCCGCGGTCCCGATTGCGGCTGTCGCCCGATTGTGCCACCTGGGCCGGTGGTGAGGATCGTTTGCTAGCGCGATTCTTCCGCTCAGCTTCCCCCGTGGGAGACAGAGAGCGACGATTTCTTTCTGCGGAGGAACGTCTCCTGTTAGCGGGACTTTTGGATCTCCTGCTCCTGTCCTTGGACCGGTCTGGGCTTCGCGAGCGCTTTCTGTCTCTGGACCGGCTGCGCACCTTCGCCCTCTCCTTGACAGGTGCCTCAGCTGCACTCTTGGTCTTCTTCTTGTCAGACTTGTGCTGTTTGCTGGAACGGTCCCTGGACTTGCTTCTGCTGCGGCGCTTGGCTGCAGCTTTGCCAGCCTCTATGGACTCTCGCCTGACTTTGGCCTCCTTGGTCTGCGTGTTACTCTGCCCCTTGGGAGTAAGGGTCTTTGTAGTGCCTCCTCTCTGTGGCTGCGGCTCACCATTTCTTGCTCTTTCCTGGATCTCACCCTCCTCCTCTGAACCAGAGTTGTAACCTTGAAGGATCAAACCCATGCCTGACTGAACCTTCCCCTCCATCAGTTCATTGTCCAGCTCAGCCTTGATCATGGCCCTCTGCTTCTCAAGGTCCTCCAACACAGCCATATCGTCAAACTTGGGCCGTTTGCTTGAGGGGGAACCTTCATCTTTGCCCCCAGTGGCATTGCTGTTACCCATCGCTGAAGAAGACGACTCCTTGCGCTTGTGTTTCTTGTGCTTGTGTCTATGCTTGTGTCTCCGTTCCTTGTCTTCAGGAGAGGAGTGCTTATGTTTCTTGTGTTTACTGCGGTGTTTACGTTTCTTCTTCTTGTGTTTGTTACTGCTGCTGTGTTTAGGTTCACCCTCAGGCTTTTGCCCTTCCTCCTCCTCCTCCTCCTCTTCCTCCTCCTCACCAGAGACGTCACCATTCTCCTCCTCATTGCCACTCTTTTCTGAACTCTCAACATCTTCTCCTCTGAAAGAAAAGCAAGAAAAGTAATCAGCTAATGATTTAATGGAATCGTGGTTTTGCAAATTAGGCGTTTGTGCCTGCGAGCAGAAGGTCATGGGTTTGAATGCTCAGGTTGGTGCACAGTAGCTGCAGCACAGCTGCCCATAACCCACGAAAATGTTCCAGGGGTGCCAGATAAATAACAGACCTTTGCCCTCTGACCCCAAGGTTCATTATCACCTATACAAACCTACATATCTCAAAGAAGTGCAAGATGGAGTATGCAAAAATAAAGAATTTCTATGGACTAGGTGAATAAAGTGTTTTCATTTAATGGCTAGTTCACTAGCAGAAGTGTGGCATGCTCAAGGCCTGAAGTAAGGTAGAACCATGGAACTCGATCAACTGGGACACCAAACGCAACTCAATCGAAAACTCAAGTGACAAAAAAACAGACCTCCATCCTTTTGGATGGAGATGCATCTCACCTTCCAAACAATAACCCCTTCCATCCCTCCTCCTTTGCACCAGCCACTTCAATGTGTGTTTGTATACGTGTTTATAAATAGTTTATTTAATGTTTATTGCTTTTGTATCTGATTTATATTCATTACAAATGTTTTTCATTTGGTAGGTATATTGTTTAAAATAGGCAATCATTTTGGGATCTTAGACGGATTAAATTAATTTACACTATTTCTTATGGGAAAATTCGTAAGTCGAACAGACTTCGGGAACGAATTAAAGTTCGTGTTCTAAGGTATCACTTACTGTACTTTCATACACACTAACACGCGTGAAACAGGCAGGCATGCGCAGAATGCACAATAAAACCGGCAAGCAAGACGCTGCCAAGGGAAACTGGCGAAATTGTTTAATTACCACCTGAACACTGGCCAACATCATTTCCAGCGCAAACAGGAAAATAAACCGTATACAGCTATGATTTCACACTATCAGAATGATCAGACAGTTTCCAAACAAACATACAATTGCAAATCGTTGCAGTCCGTCCCTTTCAAAACGTGTTATCTACTGCACGCGGCCCGGATGCGTTTTAACGGACCGGGTCTGATGGCTTATTTTTTTTTTCTTCTCTGCGAGTGATAAACGGTATATTCAGTTTTGGCGCTTTTTAGGTTATACTTCGCTGACGGCGATAGTTCGGTTAGCATTTTGACTAGCCTACACCACTGTAACCCCCCCCATTTGAGTGTTATTCTTCTGCCTTGACGACGTGTATAAACAGCAAACCGAAACACCCCGGAGAGCTTAGTGGAACAATGGCCATCTGAAAGTACACTTCATTTTTGGTGTAATAATATCTGATTTTCTGTGTAAAACGCTTAAATTCACATTTCACCGAGACACGCGCTAGCTGGGCACTTCTGGAAAAAGATGCTATCTACCGCTAGCTGCCTAGCCGGCAACCCAAAGAAAACGTATGGAATGGTACTCGACCCCGTTCCTCCCTGTAAGATCCCTTGCTTAACTAAAAAGCATAATGTTTCCGCGACGTAACAAATAAGTTAAACGTAAAGTTTCTTACTCGCGTTCTTTCCCGCTATCCAGACTCTTGCCGTCAACCTCGCACTCCATGTCGGCCATTTTCATCGTCTGGGCCGTTACTTGTACGCATGCGCGGTAAGGGTGAGTACAGAAAAGCATAGACGGGCATGGACTGTGCGCACGCGCAATATAGTAAGTGGAATAAAAAGGTCGATAGGCAGAGATTGTGTACATGCGCGGTAGTATGAGTGGAAGAATAGGGTCGACGGTAGAAAATGTGCGCATGCGCCATATGGCGAGCGAAAGAAAATGGTCGACACACAGGAACTGTGCGCAGGCGCAGTTCCTGTGAGTGGAATAAGAGGGTCGGTAGATAGGGAATGGGTGACATGCGCGGATTTTGTAGAAAACGCAAAGAATCACAAATCGCGCCTGTCTGTTGCAGCGGAGGTGTGTATGAAACACGTGGATATTGAAATCCTACACTGCTGAAAATAATAGGACATATCTTTATCGAGCCGAGTAAAATGTATTTATTAGAGAGTGTCGGATCATAGTAATGTCATTAATTTGGAATATCCAATTAAATATTTTAATGACAATCCAGTTTTTTTCCTAAATAAAATACTAATTTCAGGTACTTCATAAAGGAAAAAACCCCGCGATGACTGTTGAGTTCCCGCGGTCCTTCGGGCATTGCGGACGGTCTGCGATTTGCTCTGCTTCCAGGAGATGACCTAGCTCGGCACGGATGTCTGTCTCCCGGGTAACAGGGTTGGTGAAGCCGGCACGTGGTAGTTAGGTTGGTAACGGGGTAGGTGACCTCGGCAGGCAGTGTTTAGCCGTGTTCCGTTGTTGGTGAAGTCGACACGCGGTATTTAGCCGTGTGCCGGGGGTTGTCAGGTCCAGGTTTTAGCTGGATTCTGAGTTAAGCTCTGACTTCGCCCAGAGGTGCAAAGAAATATCCCCCTCTGTTTTTCTTAAATCAGCTCAAAGTTTTACTTGAAGCTGAACCTTACTATGTCTTGGGATTTGGAATGGAACCCTGTGCAGTTTACCGTACTTAGCACTACCTGACCAGTTATTCCATGTTCAGCTTGTTTATGCAAGCTTCAGTTCGTCGTCTTTTACGAGATATATTATTACATTTTTGTTACTTGAAGTAATTCTTTAACTGTTTATTACTGAGTTACACCTTTCAGCTATATGAACCTACGTTACCGAGCATTTTAATGATGTGTCGGTATTGAATGCTTCATCTAAATCCCCCTGTTATGTTTTTGCTAGCCTCAGTATGAGCCAAGCCCAGGCTGTCTATCGGGAGATCCCACCTGTCACGTTGCAGCTACCTGAGGAGAGCGCCACCGCCAGGCTGTACTGCAGCGCTGCAGTCGGGATGGAGGCCCGGATATCCACCTTGGTGGAGGTCTTCTTGGTCCAGGTGTATCGCTGCAGGGCTTGTCAATTTACCAGCAGTCTGAAGGGCAGGATCACCGCACATGTGGCTGAGAGGCATGACCCGGGTCATCCCTGCCCCCCACTGTCCTGCCTAGACAGGGATGAGGGTGACAGCCTGGACGTGAAGGTGGGGGTTGCAGAGGACGATCTGGATAGCTGCGCTTCGGCCTACGAGCTGCAGGACGAGCTGCACTCGGCTGCAAAGGAACGCGATGAGCACATGGCCTTGGATCGTTTGCCTTTCCTGATGCCTGTCTACAGCATGCTGCAGAACATCAGTCCCAGGTCATGTGATGTGAGCCTGGGCCCCGGCGCCGAAGTCGCCCACACGTGTGAGGTGAGCGGCAGGTTATCCAGAAATGACCAGCGTCACGGCGATCACCAAGCCTTCACTAATATCACTACTCACTCGTTATATGTTACATGGGTAACGTGGACCCCCTACAACAGGTGTAGTCAACTCCAGTCCTGGGGGCCGCAGCCCTGTGTACCTTAGTTCTCTCCCTGTTCCACCATAAACGATTCAGCTCAAGAGCTGTGTGGTAATTAGCACAAGGAGTTGAATCAGGTGAGTTAAATAAGGGGAAACACAAAAATGTGCAGGGCTCCAGCCCCCCAGGACTGGAGTTGACGGCCCCTGCCCTACAACTAGATTATGGGTGTGACGATTCATCGATTCTAATGAATATATCGATTCCATCGAAGGCCACAATCTGATTTAATTGACTCTGTTAACCAATATCAGTTTATATAATTAAAATTGCATGCCAAAAGGCTGTAAAAAATCAGTGAAAAAATCTCTCACACACAAGCAATCTAGAGACTCACCCTAGTATAGAGAAGAGACCAATACATTACAGAACATTTAATGTAGTTCAGTACATCCGTGTTCCTACATTTTCAGAGAGTAAGTTATACATGCACAAAAATGTTTTGCTGTTAAAATGTAAAACAGGTCATGCAAAACAATGTTTCTTGTATAGACATTTTTGTGTTGTGAGGCATTTTTTTATTTTAAAGCATTTTCTTTAGTTTTTTTTTCCAAAGAAATTCATCCATCCTTCCATTTTCCAAACCGCTTATCCTTACTGGGTCGCGGGGGGTCCGTAGCCTATCCTGGAAGCAACGGGCACAAGGCAGGGAACAACCCTGGATGGGAGGCCAGCCCATCGCAGGGTGCACACACACACACCAGCCACTCACACATGCACACCTACGGGCAATTTGGCAACTCCAATCAGCCTCAGCATGTTTTTGGACTGTGGGGGGAAACCCCACGACGACACGGGGAGAACATGCAAACTCCACACTCAGGAAGCCCAGGCAGAGACTCGAACCCGGGTTCCAGAGGTGTGAGGCAACAGCGCTAACCACTGCACCACCATGCTGCCCCTCAAAGAGATTCTTTTAAAATTAAAATATTTTTCTTTTAAATTCGAGTTCCACTACAATCAGCTTGTTTCACTGTGTAGAAAATATCGATCATGTATTACTGAATCTATCATGTATTACTGAATCGAATCAACTTGCATCACAGTAACATTTCAAATATCAGCAGATATCGAATCGCTGCCTTGCAATTGGAAATGTTACAATTTACACCCTAACTGTAAAATTCCTTACAAATGTCTTTGTTTTGTTCTGTGACTCAGTTTACATCATTCCTGTTCCTCAGGGTCTGTGAGGTATGGTGTACATATTTTGTCAAATACAAAAACGATGTGTCAGACACGGGCTTTGAGAACATTGTATCTTCCTGGCAGGTGAGCACTCTTTTTGAGGAGGAAGAGGAGGAGAGCTCAGGAGAGGAGGCAGCCCACTTCCAGTTGGAAGACAGCAGCGCGGTTGAGCTGCCCGAACCCCTGTCCTGTTCCATGGGGTCAGTCAGCCCAGAGGCTCAGGATCAAGAGGCCCAGTCGGCTCACCTCATGTCCTTGGGGCTGTACAGGATCTCCAGCATCAAGTGTCACCCTCAGGCAGGAGCCCCAGAGTGCAGGGGTACCTCAGTGCAGCTGGGTCAAGACGGCTCAGAGTCCGCCTCTGACGAAAAAGTCTCAGTACCACGCAAAGCTGCAGAGGACCCCGTACTGTCATGCATCCCTGCACAGAACCTCAAGGGCTGCAAAGGTGAGCAGGGTCTCGCTGCCTCCTTGTCTGGACAGGCAGCAGAACAATATTCAGCGACGGAGTGTCACTGGAGGGGACGCAGTAAGCCCGGCCGGGTCCAGGATTCCCTGCAGCGGCGGCGCCGTGCATCTGGCCCAGCCTTGGCCCAGTGCGCACGCTGCCTGGCCTGGTGCCGCTCCGAGCGGGAGTTTGAACAGCACGACCGCTGTCACGTCCAGGGCGGGTTCCGGTGCCTTCACTGCAGCCTCGCAGGTAGGTGCAGTTTGACAATTGACCGATGGGTGTAGGGTTCAGAGATGACGGCGACCCCATATCCCCCGTGTCAAGCTCCTGTCGACCATTAGAGGAGATCCGCTTCCCTGACCGTGATGGTGGCTTGTTTAGCTCGACAAATGTAACCTCTAGAGACATCTAATGGCTAGCAAAGGCTGAACCTGAGCAAAATGCAGTACCTCTGTCTGCATTGCGTCGCCCATGTAGTGTTTAGCCTTGGGTGGATCACTGAATGAACGTCGTTTCCCACTGGCTGTTCTGACTTTCAGTACCGCTGAGAATAGGAGTTCTAATCTAGTACCTGGACAGTAATGCAGCATCTCCTGAATGTCCTTGAATGACAAAATAAAATATTATTTGTACCTGTGGAAATTGTGTCCTTAGTGAAAAGCCATCTTCAGCACATTGGCCATCTCTTGAATGTAACGGGTAGGTCTAATGTAGGCCTGTAGTCCATACTGTACCTAACAGATCTTGTAGCTGATTAGCCATGCCTGATTCAGGTCAGATGTTCCAAGAGTATTCCTTAAGTCTGAATACACTGCTATTATTCCTGTGTTGGCTGGTCAGCAGTTATAGAAAATTGCGACGGGTGAGGCCTGGGTCTAAATCCACAATCTGGGCCGAGTTTTGGTCGGCACGCACCTCCAGGCTCCGTAAGGATGAGGCTTGCTGCATTACCTCCTGTCTAAGGCTATCGGACTAATCGGGGTATTGGATGTTTCGGAACATACTGTAGTGATTTCTCTCAGCAGCTCGCTCATGAGATCAACTATCTGAGTGTGAAACTCAACCAATAAGGCAGCCACAGTGCTGTCTGTCCTCATCAGAACTCACTGACCTGAACTGGACCAAGCAAACCAAAAATAATCTAAATGAACTATGTAGTACCCTAATAATGACTTTGTTGACTGCTGTCAGTAATACAGCTGCGGGAAAAAATTAAGAGACCACTCTGTATTTTTAAACAAATCTCCGCCATTAAATCCCGGATTAATCCTGATGGCAGAAGGCTATGCTGAGGGGCAGGCTGCTTCCAGGCTCAAAGTATCTAAGACAGCAGTAAACAAGAACAAGGTGCAGCAGGAGACACTGGGAACGACCAGAAACCAGCCAGGTAAAGGGCAGAAGTGACTTTATAATGCCAGAGATGACGTTAACTTACCCGACAGTTTCTCATGAATCGAAGGATGACATCAAGTGACCTTTTAAAGGAATGGGAAACATTAAGTGCAGGTGTGAGTTGCACTGCTAGGACAGTTTAACAGGCTCCTAGAAGCAGGACTGAAGTCCCTTAAAGCAAGAAGAAGCCCTTCATTAATGAGAAACAGAGAACCAGGCTGTAGTTTGCAAAAAAAAGTATGTTATTCACAGATGGACACCCATAAATTGAGAAATGAGTGAAACAAAAAATTGTGCTGTGGTCTCTTAATTGTTTCCGCAGCTGTACAGGGGGGTTTAATTTGTCCATAATACTTCTCTTAAGGGGAGGTCACAGAAACATTTTGCTACTAAACAGCCCAGTCCGATGGCGAAGATGTGACGTATTTTTTTAATTAAAAGAGATGCCTCTACCGCTGAAGAGTGTTTAATTTTTAGAGATGACTTGTACAGTCGTCGGGCTGTAGCTGGAAAGATCCGGCCGTTCCCGCGGCTCCCCAGTGAGCTGCCCGTGTCTCCTTACTCCACCCCTGCAGACGAGGCTTGGGACGAGGTCCACAAGCACATCGTCAGTCGGCATGAAGGTCCGGAGGCAGCGCAGCAGCATGTCGTCGGAAGGTAAGCGGTCGGTCTCTGAGGGAGAACAAAGCCATGGGCGTGTCCGACACCCGAACCCGCCAACCCTTGGAAAGCACACGGCTCTTTCCAGTAGCTTCATACTTTGTTGAAAATAACCCACATGTCATGTTAGCAGCCAGTCACCCCCGCCTCACGACCCTCCTGAGAGGGAACGGGAAAAGGGGAGGAAGAGGGTGAAGAGGAGGCGGCAGAGGCAGCGGGAGGGGAGGAAAGTCAGGGGGGTGAGGGATTTCTACTGCCCTCTGTGTGACAGGTATGTGACAAAATCCGCCTGTTCGTGAATTAATCACATCTGCTGTGGCTTAGTGCTGGAGAGGGGCTGCTGTTAGTCTCTGGGGGTCTGCTGGGAGCTACATAGCTGAAGCTATACTGGAAAATCAGTAGTTCGACAAGCAGCACATTCACAGGCTAAGCACATCTGACTCTGGACTATAGGCATGGGTGATTTTACTGAGAGTGTAATTGCACCCCCTACTGGTCAGATGAAAATGCTATTTGAACATATTAAGTTAAATAGAATTAAAGTACCGTGGTACCTCGGTTCTCTAACTTAATCCGGATCGAATCCTAAAAAGTTCAAGGTCTGATTTAATTTTTCCCGTAAGAAATAATGGAAAAATTAATTGTTTTCCAGCCTCCCAAAATTACACCTAAATATGTGCTTTTTAGCATTTAAACTCAAAATGGACAGGATAAAACAAGAAGAGCATTTTTTCTTAATGGCTTCCAAAACGATAAAGATCTTATCCCAACATTACCACTGTCCTGGCCCGATTGTCCGCTCCTTCCATGTGCCAAGCCCCCTCGTTAACCTTGTGTGGGATCCCCGTGAGATCAGCCGTTTCTGGTTGTTGTCATTAGTCCTCTGTATTAAGTCCGTGTTTCAGTTTGTTTACCCAGTCCGGTCATTGGGTGCATTCGACTTGCTTACAGAGCTGGTTTAAAACAACGCATTCTGATCCCGACACGATGCATTACAGTTAGATGCATTGCAGCCTCTCACCCGGCTGCACAAACTGGAATCGCCTCCGTGACGACACACCTTTGCCCTTATTGGTTTGAGA
This sequence comes from Pollimyrus isidori, assembly GCA_019775955.2. Classification (NCBI taxonomy): domain Eukaryota; kingdom Metazoa; phylum Chordata; class Actinopteri; order Osteoglossiformes; family Mormyridae; genus Pollimyrus; species Pollimyrus isidori. Next base: position 946,235 of record JABFDZ020000107.1, read on the forward strand.
GTTTAGTTACACGCATGACGTTTGTATCCCAGGCAGTTCAGATGCGTAATCTGATATTTCTCCTGATTACACATAAAGCAGTGAGAACTTTAAATAAATGACATAAATGCTCTAATAGTATACGTAAGTTAGTGGTCAATTTAATGTTAGTTACTGTAATGTTGTGCTGCTTTATTTGGTTAATTGTCCAGTCTGTGAAGAAGGCATTCAAGTAAGAATTCCATTGCAGTACGACTAACTAACAATAAATGAACCACTAACTTGCGTGTACTATTAGAGCATTTATGTAATTTATTTAAACTTCATTTTACCAGGTAAATTAACTGAAAACCAGGTCTCACTGCTTTATGTGATATTCGGGAGAAATAGCAGATTGAAGAAAAAGTCCATTTAAACTGGGGTAACTGAAACCTGGTACTTTATTCAGCTAAGCATGTAATCCGGCTTTGTGATGCAGGCCCCTTGCCTGTGTTGGTAATTTAATTTTCCACCACCAGGGGGCACAATGCGCATAGTCTTTGGGACTGCTGACAGACGCCTAGCCGTTCTGCATGTGTAGTATGTGTTTCCAAAGGGTGTGACTGCCTTTGTTTGGCACGGGAGCGCGTTGGATGCCTTGGTGAGTGGGAGGTGGGGTGTAACGCAAAGGCTTCAGCAAGTTGGGGGGGAAGCTGCATGGAAGAGATGCTTGAAAAGCTGTTTTTCCCTGTATGCAGGCGTGCTTGCATGCGTGTGTACACAGATTGGGCAGTGTGTGACTCAGCGGACTAGGACGCTGGGATCAGAAGATCATAGGTTCGAATCCCAGCTTTGGCAGAGTGATTTCACCGTTGGGCACTTGAGAGAGGCCCTTTATTGTCATTGACTCATTCTGCTGTGTGATAGAGCTACCCTCCCTCTCTCTCTCTCTGTCTCTCTCTCTCCATCCAGAAAGTTCAGCAGTAAGTTAACCCTGCACCGGCATATGGGCATCCACCAGGGGGCAAAGCCCTTTGGCTGCCCTCACTGCCCCTACAGCTCCCGCCTCAAGGCCTCCCTGGTTCAGCACCTTCGCGTGCACACAGGTGATGCAGGGTGAGGGGAACACAGCATGGGGGTCACATGGCATGGGGGTCACATGGCATGGGGGTCACATGGCATGGGGGGGAGGGATGACTGCTGAGTGCAGTGCCTTGCCTGTCACCTCGTCCTCCGCTCCTAGCCCCTCCTCCTGTTTTCCATCCTCCAAGCCAGGCCAGTTAATTTCCGGGAGAAAACAATCTCTTGTCAGCTTTGTTTCTCTCCATGAGCTGTGGGGACCCCGGGGTTTGGGGGGGTCCTTTCTCACGCTGCCTCATCCTGAGCTGGAGCTGTGTCCATGGTGATGCCAGTGGGCTGCCGTGTGAAGCCTGGGGAGACAGTCCGAGCCTGGTGTTTGTTCTTTGGGGGAAATAAAAGCCTGAGTGTGGCCCCCTCCTGGCGAGATTCCTGGGTGTCTTGCAGAGATGTCCGTCCGTGATGTGTTACCACCGTGACCACTGTACTGTGTGGGAGGATGTTTACGAAAAAGGTTCAAATATCACGATATGAATTTTTTGCCCTAAGTACTGTGATATTTATACAGCAAAAATGAAGTTCAAAATAGCCTGTCAAATAAATTGCCGTTGCCTGAAGATATTCTGACACAGCAGTGCCAACACTTGTTTTTGCTTAATGTTGTCTCTAGTTTGCTTTCTCCTCCTCAGTTATCTTTGTTAATTCTGTAAATTTTGTAAATTTCTCACAAACATGCCACACTGTCTATGAGTGAGTCAAACAGCAAGGATGAATATGATTGGCTGGGAGAGCACATGTAGGGCACGTGCAGAGCACATGTAGTGCACATGTAGTGCACATGTAGTGCACATTTAGGGCACGTGCAGAGCACATGTAGAGCACATGTAGAGCACATGTAGGGCACGTGCAGAGCACATGCAAGAGCAGCGCCGATAAACTTTATACTGATTTTTAAACAATATGTTTTCTGGATAATATTGAAAAGAAACATAAATCACTATGTTTCCTGAGTTTTGCTCCCAATGATAGACTAAAAATGCTTTAGTAAAACTTGATGAACTCCGTTAGGTGAATCTTCTATTCATTAAAGCAATTTTATCGTCAAGATTTCAATACCGGAATAGTGTTGCTTTTGAAAATACTATCAAAATACAGCATACCAATGCCAGGATGGTACCCGTCTGCTTTGCCCGTGTCCCTCGGGTCTCTCTGCTGCCGTTCGCTTGTTTAGGTGATGGTCTGTTTCCTGAGTGCTCTTGGTTTGCCCCTCCCTCCTCCCCCTGCCCCCCGCCACAGGTGAGAAGCCGTTTCAGTGCAGCCGCTGCTCCTATGCATCCATCGACCGCAGCTCCCTGCTGAGGCACTCGCGCAGACACACGCAGGAGAAGCCACACCGATGCCAGCACTGCCCCTACAGCAGGTATCCCGCCCCCCAACCGCCTGGCACTATTGCATCTGCAGCCTCCCTCTCTGACCCCCGTGTGGCGCTGTGCCGTGTGATACGGCGGCCCCACCCTCTGACTCCCATGTGGCGCTGTACTGTCTGACGCCGTGTCCTCCTCCGGCCACTGTGTGGCGCTGGAGGGCCTAATGCTGTGGCCTCCTCCCCTTTCCCAGCATCCAGAAGAAGAGCCTGGACCTGCACGTGCGCCGCTACCACACGGGGGAGTCCTTCCCCTGCCCCCAGTGCTGCTACTCGACTCCGGACAGGCAGCTCCTGCTGCGTCACGTGCGGAAGCACCACGCCTCCAAGTCGCCCCCGCCACCCGGCCGCCCCCGCCGTCCGCGGAACGCCGCAGGAGGCCTGCCCCCGGCCTGAAATAACACCTCCCCAGCTCACTGACGCCCAAGAGAAGCGCGTGAATGTTTATAATCATCAGTGTTCATGCACCGCAGGCTGTATGGATGAGTGTGAAATATGTGAGCCTTAATACTCTGCCGTGATCTGGAAGGAGGCTCCACAATAATGCATATAAAGCTTTAAACCTCATTGTTTCGTTCTCAGGTCATGCTTAATTGTTCTTTTTTCATCATAGGTTATGCGGTAAGAGGTGTGTTCAGTGACTGCACTTTTTAGTTGAGTAGACATGTGCAGGATTGAGGCCCTTTTTGCATTTTTTATTTTTTTGTAAAGAATAAAGTTTTAGAACCAGTTTTTGTAGAGTAAGTAACACTAAATGATGACCCACCTAGAATGCATACATGGAGGAATGCCTTGGATTTGAGGTTCCTGGTACATACCCTGAATGTTTACAGACATTCAGGAAACTTTGCAGTCCCCTAATGGTGGGGAACGGCAGAGTTTACAGAAAGTAAAGGATGGATGGATGTATAGGTGAAGGAAAAGCAAAAGGCAGAGATCACAGAAGCGTGGGAAGCATTTGGTGGAACAGCGTATCGCCATTAAGGAGGGTGTCACGGTCCGCACCTCCAGATACCCAGGTGTGGGTCTGGCGGTGTTTTTCATAAGAGCCCAGCAAACATCAACCTCAAGCCCCTATGCTCTCCATATGGATGTGAGAATGTCTTAAAACCTCAAACACCGGAATGAGAAACTGCTGCGGCAGAAATATTAAAATTTCCTTAGTCGGTCGGACTTGGAAGTCCGTTCAAAGGCTGATGTGGTTGGCTGGAAAACAGAAGCTGGGCCCAGTTTGCTGAATGTGCAAAATATATGCAACCAATTTTTGGGAAAGAATGGGCCAAGAATGGGAAGGCACACCATACTGTGGAAACACTGCGTAAGGCGAGCTTGGTCAGCAACACACTCAACAGGCCTGTGTGGGCCTGGCTGCCCACTACGCATTCCAGTAGCTCCCAGTATAACTGCTGCAGCTGTTTAGCTGCATCATTGCTGCTTTGGACTTCAGGCTGCTTTATGATAGTTTGCTCAAAAGATGTCAGAACCTGTAATTTACCTTCAAGTTGCTCCCTATTATTACCTGAGTTTCTGCGATCTTCTGCCTTATACGTATACAGTACGTTCTCCGGTGACATGACCACGCTTTCAGCAAGCTCGCGATATACACTGCTCAAAAAAAAATTAAAGGAACACTTTTCAGTCAAAGTACAGCATCAGGTCAGTTAAATTTCTTGGATACTGATCTGGTCAGTTAAGCAGCAGTGGGGGTTGTTAATCACTCTGAAAAGCTTTTGTGTTAATGAAATTAAGAACAGGTGCACTAGAGATGACCCCCAAAACAGGAATGGTTTAACATGTGGAGGCCACTGACATCTTTCTCTCCTCATGTTTTCTGACAATTTTTTCCACTAGTTTTGCCTTTGGCTACGGTCC
>JABFDZ020000107.1:954646-977449 GCA_019775955.2 Pollimyrus isidori
AATGTGCCCCCCTTAAAAACACACTGGCCCCACCTCGGCCCCCCTGGTGATTTTGGTCTAGAACCGCCACTGATTAGGCCCATTCTTTTCTTCAGTGCAGTCAGTGGTTTAAAGAGGCTACCAACGGCCATTCCTGGTACAGTCTCCCAAACACTGTATGCAAACTGAGACGCAAGCAGCTACACTTTGCTTTGTATTAATATTTATTAGAGCAATAGATACATGTAATAAAAGAGGGACATTTTAATGAACAAAAGCCTCCTTCATTTCAAACTGAAAAGTACCAATTTGTACTTTTGAGGTACAATTACTTGGCACTGGGGCTACACCCTCAAGAGCCTGCCAGTCATACACTAGCTGTAGGTAAATGTATCTTTTAGTCTAATTAAGGTACAGAAATGGACTCTGAGGAACATTTTTATAACTTTGTGGGTATATTAATGCTGTTTGTCCCTCAGGGAACAAAACTGTACCAGGGTTGCACTCATTTTTCTGACAGTGTAGCCAGTAGCTTAAAGGGTGGCTAAAGCAACAGCTGTGTTCCAGGATGGGCTCCCTGACCAGACGTGGGCATTTCAGGTACAAAAGGAAAAAATGGATGTTGTTTCAACCAACCAGTTGAGTTCTCCAAGAATGTGGCTCTTTATGCTCAACTGGTTGGTTCAAAGAAACTTTTGGATTTTTACTTTATTGGTCTGAAATGTCCACCTCTGTCCCCAACATATGTAGATGTACTAAACCTGCTCTGATGACTCCCATGACACACCCTCTTGTGGTCATATGATGCAGTGCCAGCTTTGCACAGTTGGAATACAGTGATCCCCGCTTTATCTCCATTCAGTTATCGTGCCCCCGCAATATCGCATTTTCTGAGTGAACTTTTTGTGAACTTTTCGTTTTGTTTTTGGTCTGAAACGTAACTTCCGCGATAGGTGGGGGATCGCTGTACTACACCGTACTGATGTATGTTGTGATGTAGTGTTGTGATGTAGTGTTGTGATGTAGTGCTGTGATGTAGTGTTGTGATGTAGTGTTGTGATGTAGTGTTGATAAGTGTCTGTCCGTCTGGATGTGCTTAGCAGTGTGTTTGCCCGCATGCTCTTGTAGTGGACTTTGTCTGAGACTTATCCACACGTGACCTCTGTGATGAACACTCCATCCATCCATCCATTTTCCAAACCGCTTATCCTTACTGGGTCGCGGGGTGATCACTCCAATGCTGTGCTTTGGTATGACTGTTCACAGATCACCGCTCTGTATTGTTATGGGCTCCCGAACTTCACAGCTCAAAAAGATTAAAACAGATCAAGTTGGATAAACAGTCACAGGACAACATTGTGTAAAAGCCAAGACCTGCCCCCCCCTCCCGCACCCCCAAAGCTCCTGACAGGAAGTGACATCAACCCGAGCCTCCCACTGAAACTTCAGACCCTTAGAGACTTTTCTCAAGGAAGCCACTTTTGACACAAAAGGCCTCCCTGCTCATTATTAAATTGAGTTTGTTAGACTGAGTTAGGAATAATAGAACTAAAGGTGCACAAAGATTCAAAATAAGAGCCAAGGGTTACGGTTTTACCATGCTTGGCAGGTTTTGTTTTTCATGTTAAAGTAGCGATTCTATTAATTGCTTGAGTCACACAGAAACTATTCCCATTCAAAAACGGTTGGGGCTGCTGCTCTTTTCTGAGTGGGCAAGGGCCTGATTGGCTATGCCCTGTGCCGACCCTACCGCCGTGCCTGTTCACATCCTGGTATTGAGAGTGTGGGGAGTCACAGGCGCTCGGGGGGAGTCACAGCATTCTGGGGAACGGGGAGTCACGGCACCCTGGGGAGTGGGGAGTCACAGGCGCTTGGGGGGAGTCACAGCACTTGGGGAGCGGGGAGTCACAGCACTCTGGGGAGCGGGGAGTCACAGCAATCTAGGGAGCGGGGAGTCACAGCACTCTGGGGAGCGGGGAGTCACAGCACTCTGGGGAGCGGGGAGTCACAGGCGCTTGGGGGGAGTCACAGCACTCTGGGGAGCGGGGAGTCACAGCACTCTGGGGAGCGGGAGAGCGGGTCGCCAGCTGAGTGTCTCCCTGACTTTCAGGAACACAGAACGCTCCTAATCCTAAGGCAAAAAACCAACAGTCTCCTTTGATCTTGTTTGTGTTTTTCAGCATCACTTCATGTGTAGAATTAAGGTCTGTGGATTGTAGATGTTTTAAAGTCTTATAGCTTCATGCTGAACCAGTCAGACCATTGCAAGCCATTACATACTGTCATCCAGGACTCATTAAAATACTTGATGTCTGATAACTTCAAATTTTCATATTTAGCCTCAGAAAAACATTATATTAATGCAGTTGGATAATGGCTTGTGGCTGGTTTCTCATCCCTATTCCATTCTACATGCACTCCATGTAATTAAGCGACTTGGGGCTGGTCTATTGATGATAGCCCTGCCTTCTATCAATGAATGACATGTAGTACATCGGCTCTGCTCTGAGACGTTCTCTGAAATGGCCTTTCTTTCTGGATAGCCGAGACTGTGTCTCTTTGTAAAGTTCTGGTTCTAAACAGGGAATGACCTCACCACCAACTCCCCCTGCCTTCCCTCTGCCTTGAAGTTTGGCAGTGATATAATATGACACATAGAGTTCTTTTCATTAAGCTGCTAAAATGCATGACTGGTAAAAAAAAATCCTGAATAAACCCATATACGAGAAAGTTAATTTAGTAGTTTTTACATTAAACAGAACCCATGGATGTGATATAATTAGATACATTGCAAATGTTCAAAATAAAACAATAACATAATAAGACCAATCTATTTTATTATAGCGACCACACAGAATTTATTTAGGTTGTTTACAAAGCAACTGCTGTATATATGCAACGATCTACCCAAAAGAAAGACTCACAGATAAGCTTTAGGAGAAACAGTGGCTTTTTAGCACTGAATGCCTCTGGTTGTATAACCCTTACAGAACGTTTTTTTCGACACGGCCAGAGAAAAATTAGTATAAATTAGCGTCAAATGCACCCAGCTAAGGAAGACAGCCGCAGAAAATGCAAATGATGTTGTAATGATTCATTTATCACCATTAATAAATTCACCTGTCAAGCAAACACATTAGAATGTGTGACTTTTAGTAACTGTTTGCAAGTTTACCCAGTGATAACTACAAGTCAAAACACATTGTGATATTTGGTCACGATCTATTTTTTCTTGTCTGCTGATGTTTTTTTATAGCACTGTGCATTGTGAATATAATTGATAACTTGCTGCTTCAGCTGACAAACACAAACATCCTTATTAACAACAGATAATTGCTCGCCTGCGTGGCTAATTTGCTGCTACTGTTAACATGGTGTTAAAATGCCAACATTTGGTCAGCCCTGCTGGATTTAAGTACAAGAAGATACATTGGACTGAAAAGCTGGTACCTCATATCAGGTAATTTTCTAGTTATATGAACAGTATGATTTATAGCAGTTGAAATGTTAGTCTTGTTCAGGCTGTAAGACTTCATAAGGTCATAGATCTGCCAGCTTAAGAGGATGTCGTCACGAGAGCATGGCTTGGGGCCAACATGATATCTGAGTGCGTGAAATTGTGTGAAATTGTCTGTGAAACTATCTAAAAAGCGACTTGTGTGATGTGCACTAGGGCTTGTGAAGATTAAAGAGTCTGGTGACATTGAAGCCAGGCTAAATGAGGTGGAGAGACTGCTGAAGACCACCATCCATATGCCCTGCAAGGTGTGACCCGCCTCCTTCCCCTCCCAGCGATTCTCACACACAGATACATACTTCAGGGAGGTTTAAGGTTGTCAGTCATGGCGAAGAATGCAAGCAGCTGTGTTTCCTATGGGAGGGAACCGGATCCAGCAAAGCCTTCAAATGCACTCACTCGCAAGAACAGCAGGAGCAGGAATTTATAACCAGAAAAGCAAAATCATTAGCAAAGTAGCATGTGTCTCATATAGCAAGCCCATGCCTAGAAGCTCTGTACATGCTAGTTCAGTGTATCTCAGTGGGATGAGCGACGTATCATAGAGAACAGCAGGGCATGATGTTCCCACTGAAGTTCCAACGGAAGATGGTTGGGCCGTTTGCGCAGAGAACACACTCGTCTCATTCCTCAGACAGACGGGATGGTGTGGTCAGCACATAGTGGCTGACATGTGATGTCTCCAGTATTCCAGGTCTGAGGTGGTGCTTACGTTCTTTGAGAGATCTCCGTTAGACCAGGTGCTGAGGAACGACAATGTCTACAAGATCCAGCCGTGTTTTCAAAGCCCAGTCAAGATATCCGGTAAGCCATACCTGCAGTCATCTCTGTCAGATAGTCAGAGGTCAGGCCTGGTACTGTACATAGAGAACTGGGGTTCAGCTTTGCCTCTTTGGTTTTGTAGAGATCATGAGATCCAATGGATTCTGCCTGGCAAACACTGAGAGCATTGTGTTCGATCAGAGTCAGCCTCATGACGAAGACCAGCCTCATGATGAAGACCGCCCCCCCTCCACAGACCCAGCACAGCATCTGTGAGTCTTTCTTGCTTATTCATTTATTGATTGCTCCATTTCCTGTCGGTCTCACTTATTATGCTGTTATTTTATGCTGTCATGCCTTCAGTCCCCTTATGTTGTATGGTAATGACCCAGTCATGCTTGTGCAGAGAGCAGGACGACTCTCTGTATTGACTCGCAGTCAGAGGAATGCTCACAGCTGGGAGTCACGCGTACTCCCCGGCCATTCCAGCACTTCCTGGAATGCCGGCACCTCCCTGGATCCAGGAAGTGCCTCAGAGGAAGCGGCAGGAATAGATGAGAAGAGCTGATTTTTAAACAAGTGTTTTGGAGCACGTCCAGCCTCGACCCCTCTGAGGGCCACGTGACATGGATTTTCCTAAGAAAACCAGCTTTTGAAGATGGAATGTGATCTTTCATATGTATTTCCGTGATCGGAAGGTCACAGGTCTGAGTTCAGCCTTGGTACGTCTGTGGGTCCTTGAGTGAGGCCCTTAACCCCCAGCTCTGTGGGTGCTGCTACGGGTGGCTTCCCTTCATGGCCAGCTGCTCCTCACTGACAGAGAGCAAGTTGGGAGAGGCATAAAGTGAATTTCTTCAAGGGGATCAATAAAAAGTATCAATTATTGGAAGCAGCTGAATGTACCTCATAAAGCTTCTCTGTTGACGAATGTATATGCATCTCCATCCAGGTTTGAGAACAGCGATGACTTCTTGACAGTGGAGCCCGATGATATTCATGACGACCCTGAGGTCTACGTCACAAACCTGTCCTACTACCACCTGGTGCCCTTTGAGACCGACATCCTGGAGTGATGAAGGTTCCTTCGGCTCACCCTGCCCACCCCTGGCTTGGCTGAATGGTCAGCTGTCCCTACAATACCCTGCGTCTGGTCTCCTGTGCTTCAGGATGATTAGGGTGACCCTGTGGTAGGACCCTGGGCTGGGTTCTGGGGTCAATGGGGGCTGACACAGCACATCTGGCCAACCTGGCTCTTGGGGGGATTTTCTGGAGAATCAAGCTTTATTTAGTTGTGATATTTAGATTAATACCAACGTACAGTATCCATGTTGTTGAATCAGTTGTAGCTGAGGACAGCTTCAGGATTAAACCACTCCTGCTGGTTTGGGATGAGCGTGACCTCTGTGAGCCTCTGGGACCTCAGATGAGCTTGAGCCACAGGGAGAAATTTCTCCCAGAAACAATAGCCAAAGTTTCTTCAAGACTTTCCAGTTGCACGAGTTCCTCCTCTCAGGAACGGAAATCTTCACCACCCATCAGCTGATGTTTCTTGCTGATGCCTGATGGGACAATCAGAAGCTATGACCTGATTTGCGATCTGTGAATTCTACCTGTTATCAGGACTTGTCCTCATTTCTCTGTGTGTTTGTGTTGCCAACATGGTTCTTGTGGCGTTAACACGAGTGAAGCACATTATATTGGATGAAAGGGCTTGACTTACAATCTGTGAATTTAAACATATTTCTGTAGGACCAATTCAGTTCTTACTAATGACTGATTAACAGAGTCCAGTAGGACAGGCGTTCCGTGTGACCCAGCAATAGCAGAGGCTTGTTCAGCTGGCTAGCCTGACTTGATGCCTCAGTGGCGCCACCAGCTGTCTGTTGAGCAGCATTTGCATTTTGCCTCCGTCTTTGATAGCTGGCACAGAGCCTTAGCACTGAAGTCTGCAGAAGCTAATCCATGTCAGATGGTCTTTTCCAAAATATGAACTTTGCTCTGCTTTGCTATATAAACTATAACGGGACCATTTTAGTGTTAAAAAGGGTATAATAGAAATGAACAGTAATTAAAAATGGTCTTGTGAATTACACCTTCAGATTGTGGATATATATTCTATTCACGCTGTCTTACTAAAGGGACACAAACTTAGCAGACAATTCAGTTTTTCCAGAGGTAGTTAGAAGTTGTTTCAGTATTAGAGTGATATGCCACATAATGACCGTGGTCTCATGAGATTATACTGTAACGGAGCAGCAAAGTGCCTGTCGCTTACTGATTTGTGGTAATGCAGGTGTTCGCAAACCTACTGCTCTGCCATTTGTATAAAAGTATGGCACATATGATTATGTACAGTACATAATACTTGATAAACAATTATGTTACTAGTTTTAAAAATGTATTTTTGCCTAGATGTGTAGTTAGCTATACCATCTAGGTTTCTGTAAGTACACTCTATGATGCACAATGATGAAATCGCCTAATGATGCATTTCTCAGACTATAGCCCAGTCATTAAGAGGCGCATGACTTCCTGGGTCTAAAACAATGACTGTACCTCCTTCCTCGGCAGTTTATCATGTTATTTGCTTTGGCTTTGTAGATGGTTACGTGGCCATCACTGGCTCCATTTTGGCTCTGTAGATGGTTAAGTGGCCATCATAAGCTCAATTTTGGCTTTGTAGATGGTTACATGGCCATCATTGACTCCATTTTGGCTCTGTAGATGGTTACATGGCCATCACAAGCTCAGTTTTGGCTCTGCAGATGGGTTGGCAATCAGAAACTCCATATTGGATCTGTTTGTCTGCAAGTCATGCTAAAGTTCAGTGCAAGAGACCAACGGTTAAAGTGTTGGGACATTTTAAACTGTGTTTTATATTGATGTTGAAATAAGTTGAAGGATGCATTTTATTCAGCACCGGCACAGGTTTATTGTATAAACCACGCAAACCAAGCAAAAACTTTTCTCCATCAGTCACTGTAATAATGCATTACAACAAATCACACAGCACTGTGTGTAAGTGTGTTGAATGTTGAACATTATACTTTTGAGAATATGCTTGATAATCTCTCATAGATAGATTTAAAAAATAAAGACAGTGTTATTTTTGTAAATGTCTAATAAAGCCAACGTCTGTTAACAATAACTGTGTTATTAATGAGACAAATGTTATTGCTGTCATGAGGCCTCATCCATCCATCCATCCATCAAGGACACAGGCCTGTTGTATTACTTGGAAAAATTTAATTATTCTTCACATAAATAAATCATTTAATACAATTATAACCCCCACAACAGCTGAACGGACATTTCTCCTGCATTTATAGCTGTGATTAAATTTGCTGTTGGCAAATGCGTTATTACTTAATTCCTAAGACAATCTGGGCAAAACAAAACAACTTGCAAATTGAAATGTTGTATATTTCACATGACATCGTACATGTGATTGGCAGCACATTTAGCACGTTTAATCCAGTAAATGATTACCTCTGCAATCGTGCGCATAATCGCTATCCATAATCGTTAATAGGTGAATAACAAAACTGATCCGGGATCAGTGGCTGACGGTCTTAAGTCAGCCGTATGATGTCTATGAGGTAAATCATTAAACTGATCTGGAGTCAGTGAGCCGATGTAACTTCGGTCGCATGTGCGCAGGCGTCGTAATGTGCCTCCCACAGGAAAGATGGCGCCGGAGAAGTCTGTGCGGCTCTGTGCAGGTACTTACCAAACTCTCATGTACTACGCCCTAGCTAGCTACATTTCGCCCGTCCTGAATAATGTATATACATGCTCTGTCCATTCATTTTGAAATAATGTTTCTTTTTATACTGTTAGTTCGTAAACAAGTAGCAATGTATCTTGCTGGTACCTTGTCTGCCCGGCTAACCGGCTAATTGATTAAATAAATAGGTCTATATGGGGTGTTTTCTCTGTCCTTAAAAATGCTGACGGCGCGTCTGTCTGGGTGCTGACAGCGCTGTTGCTGAGTTTGTCTACGGCCTTCGCCCACGTCGAAGACCTGGATGACACGTAAGCGATGCTGAGATTTGAGGGACGCGCTGGGCTGCAGCAGATGTGCCGATCAGGGTGTCAATGTATTTGGGTGGGGGGTGCTGCCGCCTAACACGCTGGGCTCTTTCTGCCTTGTACTCTGTTAGTCATGTAGGTCCAAAAAACATCGCTGACTGAGATAAATGAATATAATAACTATATAATAATGGGTGTGAAGAACTTGGTGCAGATAATGTTATGTTCAGTATATTTGCTTGACGGTAAGTCGTGTTTTTGCAAATAATGTGGGCTCCTATCTGATCTGCACTCTGTATAACTGGCACAGTGAGTTCTGTGTATGTACAGTTTGCTTGATCTCTCTCTGTTTAGCATTTGTTTGTGTACCCTGTGCATCCTGATTAACATCAGACGTGCTGTATGCATGCATTTTAAAGAAGTTGTGGAAAACCGATCCATATTGTAATTTAATCCAGTCTATTAAATATAATTTGCATTTGGCTTTTGACAGACATAACCTGCTAAATCTTGCCATATGCTAGTTATTATTTATTACGCATTTGCAAATAATTTTAGTGTAACTTGTGTTTTTTTTTATATCCTGCAGGTTTAAGGACAATAGAGCAGATGACATTTGGTTGGTGAAAGTAAGTGCTGGCACTCATAAACAAGCAGAATCAGAATGTGTGCCCTGTTGGGCATATGGGCAGCTCACCCCAACTCCAGCTGCACCTGCTGCTCACCAGGCATGGTGCTGCGGTGCTGCAGTGACGTGTGTTGCATTAAATATGCACCGGTGTGGCTCACATGCACTGACCTGTGTGTTGCAGTTCTATGCACCCTGGTGTGGCTCACATGCACTGACCTGTGTGTTGCAGTTCTATGCACCCCGGTGTGGCTCACATGCACTGACCTGTGTGTTGCAGTTCTATGCACCCCGGTGTGGCTCACATGCACTGACCTATGTGTTGCAGTTCTATGCACCCTGGTGTGGCTCACATGCACTGACCTATGTGTTGCAGTTCTATGCACCCCGGTGTGGCTCACATGCACTGACTTGTGTGTTGCAGTTCTATGCACCCCGGTGTGGCTCACATGCACTGACCTATGTGCTGCAGTTCTATGCACCCCGGTGTGGCTCACATGCACTGACCTATGTGTTGCAGTTCTATGCACCCCGGTGTGGCTCACATGCACTGACCTATGTGTTGCAGTTCTATGCACCCTGGTGTGGCTCACATGCACTGACCTATGTGTTGCAGTTCTATGCACCCCGGTGTGGCTCACATGCACTGACTTGTGTGTTGCAGTTCTATGCACCCCGGTGTGGCTCACATGCACTGACCTATGTGCTGCAGTTCTATGCACCCCGGTGTGGCTCACATGCACTGACCTATGTGTTGCAGTTCTATGCACCCTGGTGTGGCTACTGCAGGAAACTGGAGCCAGTGTGGCATGAAATCGGGGCAGAGCTGAAGAGCTCAGGCTCGTCGATCAATGTGGGGAAGATGGACGCCACAGCATATTCCAGTGAGTTTTCTACCTGAGGTCCCTCATCTTTAAGCTTCCATATGTATCGTATTCAGCTTCGGTTTTAATCCCATCCAGCATTATCCAGTTAAATTACAGATTGTGTTTATATGTCGATCAGATAGGTGTTAAGTCTTCTTCTTGTGCTGTATTTTGCTATGTTTTCCCAGTCGTATATTAATAGTGATAACCAATTGCTGATTCAAAAACAATGTCTATGTTTTTTCAGGTGTTGCCTCAGAGTTTGGAGTGCGTGGGTACCCCACGATTAAACTGTGAGTGTAAATCGCACTTTAGTGTAACAAGACTACTGTATGTTTTTTAATTCTTTTCATCTTACTGTGGTGTGTTACTCTAATGCGGTGCTGGTGGTCAGTGATTTCAAGGCAGCAAAAGATGCTGGATAGCCTGTAAGCCCTTTGAAATGGAAAATTTTGCATTTTGTTCATTATGGCTCCTGCGGTAGGCCTTTTCATTTTATCTGTCAATTGCAGTCTTCGGTCTCACTTTGTGTTGTAGTGGTATTGTGTGTTACCACTTCTTACCTTCTTACAACAATTCAAAGTGCGCTGAGAGGCTGTCTAATAGGAATCTTGGATAGTGGTGTAAATTCAGTTGTAAGAACGATCCAGCTCTGTCTGTTAGGTTTAATAATAATATTCCTTATTCTATATAATAGGACATGAGTTGTTCTTCACTCCACTGTGATTCCTCTGCTGTTTCTGCCATCTAAAGGCCATACCGCCATTCAGGGCAGTAGGCATGAAGCCTTTGTTAGAATCAGCATTTCCATCACTCATTTGCATTCTTATAGAAATGTTGTTTTCACTCCACAATCTTCAGATTGCTAGTGAAGCAACGAGCGCCCAGTCTCGCAGCGGTGAGGTGAAGGAAGTGGCTTTTTAGTGTTTATACTCCTTGACCTCAGTCTCTGCTTAGAGTTCGTTCCCTTGGCGCCTGTCAGGTGGAAAGCATTGAATGCTCACGGGCGTGTCTTCCTCTTCCTGGTGCTTTTTCTCCCAGAAGTCCCTGCTCTGTAAGTGTCGCTCTTCCTTCCTCAGGTTGAAGGGCGATCTTGCTTATAACTACAAGGGTCCCAGGACCAAGGATGACATCATCGAGTTTGCAAACAGAGTAGCTGGGTAAGATGTCTTTATATGCAGATGGATTCGCTCATTTGTCATTCGCTTGGTCATGTGGTAAGGTGGGGTTAATACACCCACGGGGACCGTGATAGGGATCAGTAATGTGCTGCGGCAGAATGATGCATGTTGTTGTCAGGTTTGATTTACATAATGAGAACCTGAGAATTTAATTCATAAAATGTAAAAGATATGTATATGTTTACTCAGGAAAAAAACCCCAATTTAACATTAGAACATATGCAAATTAACGGTAAGACAATAAAAACAAACAAAAAAATGTGTCTGGTTCTCCAGAAAGTTGTTTTTACCTTGTTGGGTGGCTAGATGGGCACCGCTTCAGTTCCCAAACCTCCCCCCAGGGTCACCCCTGCCACTTTATATATTTTCTAAATTTTACCACCAGCTCCCATTAATTACTTAACTTGATTAGTTGAATAACTCGGGTATTGATTAGCAATATGAGGTGTGCTAGTGGTCAAAAAATTCATGGGTGTATTGGATGACTTTAGGAGAGGTTTTCAGGTGGTTAAGGTAACACATTCTGACAGATGCAATATAGTTTTACACCAATATGAAGAACATTTGAATATTTTCTTTGACTGCCTAAGACTTTTTTGCATTGTATTGTGCAATGGCTTGTAAAATGTCTTTTTTTTGTCATTCCCCTATGCTAACTCTTATGCTAACTCTTATTCCGCTTCCTGTGTGATGCTTCATGCCACCTCAGTGTTTTTTTTTTTTTTTGCTGAACTGGACCATTAATCCTGTGCATTCTATCTAAGGGCCTTTGGGATCGGTGCATGGGGGCAAATGTAATTAAGTTGTCCACTAGGTGGTGCTGTGCACCTGCGCAGCTTATGAGGAGGCATCTTTATAAATTTGTCTGCCCTCACGTGTTGTACTGTGTGCATGCATGTGTGTGTTTGCTCACTCCGCTCCGGTGTGTTCAGTATTGCACTACTGCCTATCCCTCCCCATGACCACTCCACTCCTGCAATTGTACCGCAAAGAACTTTGCTGTGTTCCCTGAACATGGGCCAATGAAACTCAAAACCCTTTATTTTCTCTCCCTCCCCAGGCCCGTGGTGAGGTCCCTTCCCAGCAGGCAGATGTTTGAGCACGTCCTGGACCGCCATGATGTGGTCTTTGTTTATATCGGCGGAGAATCGACCCTAAAGGTGCAGTTCTAATGCCATGAGATTCTGTTAACGCATGCAGGAGAAATCACTCCTGTTGGGTGAATAATGGCCTGCAGGTGGCGTGCTGGTTAACGACATGCACTCTTAACATGGAAGTTGGCAGTTCTAGGAATGATCCTTATGTGGTTCATTAGTAAAGATGTTAACATAGTGGATTTGCACAGGTCTCTGTTTCTGTACGGTATGTACAGTCATGCGCCACAAAACGATGTTTTGCTAAATGACAAACCGCATATATGATGGTGGCCCCATAAGATTATACCATAATGGAGATAAAAATTCCTATCGGCCCGTGACATGGCTGCGTGCAACACATTACTGACAATGTTGTAGTGCAACACATTACTGACAATGTTGTAGTGCAACACATTACTGACAGTGTTGTAGTGCAACACATTACTTGTGTGTTTGTGGCAAGGGTGTTGTTGTAAACACATTTCCTGTGCTGTCAGTTGTGTAACAATACTTATTATTGTATACAGTACAAAATACTTGACGATAACAAATATATAGTTTATTATTTACTATACTGTACTTTTATCTCTTTTTAGTGTGCTCTGTCAGGTTTTCTGTAAAACAGTGCCGTGTTACACATAGTGTGCAGTTACACTTTATGATGTTTGCATAATGATGAAATGGCCTAATGATGCATTTCTCAGAACATTTCCCCGTCGTTAAGTGATACATGGCTGTATTGAGAAGGTCGACAGCGCTTCACAAAGTGTCCTTTTCCAGGAGAAGTACATCGAGGTGGCCTCGGAGCTTATTGTCTACACTTACTTTTTCTCTGCGCTGGAGGACGCGGTTCCCCCTGTGAGTCCCTCCTGGACATTGCACAGCTGTTGCCTGCATTTTTTTTGTCCAGCAGAAGCAACTGATCAGAAGCTACTTTTAGGATGCTGTGCCGGTCCATTAGTGTCCCGCTGAATAACCATCAATAATGAAATAATGATTAGATTAATAATAAAGCAATGATTATTAATTAATGAGTAGTCATCAGTAATAATCGTCATTATAATTGAGCAGGATGAATAAGAATTAATTATCATTGAAGAGTTATTAATCACCATTGTGCAGGATGGGTGCGGAGTTATTCCGGAATAGTTATTATTAATAACTGTCTTCACAGTTGTGCTGGCTGGGTAGCGATGAATTATTAATGAACAGTTGATTATAAATAAACATCAACACTATGATGCTTGGTGGATAATGATTCATTAATAACTTTTAAGGCTGTCGCGTGCCTCACAGCGAAAATGATGAAATGACAAGAGATTTGTTTTTTTCCCTTGGGTGCTTTTTAGACTGTCACTCTTCAAGAACTCCCTTCTGTCGCAGTGTTTAAGGACGGAACCTACTTCCTGTATGATGGTGAGTCTGGGACCTTGTTCGCTCTGTATCATTACCCATAACGCAGCACAGCCAGCACACATAAGGATTATGTCTATTGTTACCACAGAATGGTAAACATCCAAAAGTAAATAGGATTCATTGGCTTGTTGAAAGACATCAATGTGGTCTCTTTATTTTAGCCAGAATGTACACAGGGAACTGCTTGATACTCACACAGAAGCTCACTAGGTCCTCTTTGGGGCATGGTGTGGGTCAGTGGGCTAAGCCTGTGTGCCTGCAATCATGAAGTCGAGGGTTCCAACCCAGCCTCAGCACGTCTGCGGGTCCTTGAGCAAGGCCCGTAACCCCCAGCTCCCTGGGCGCCGCGACAGGTGGCTGCCCTTCGCGGACAACTTACTCCACAAAGAGCGAGTTGAGGGAGGCGTAAAGGCAATTTCCCCATGGGGCTCAATAAAGTACCAATTAATTATTTATCATTCTTAGTAATACATGAACTATCAGTTTCTCCTACACTTGGTTCCACTGACATGTGCGGGTCGTCTCTTGGAGGACTCGCTTTGGTTTATTCCTAGGACTGTTACGATATCAGATTTTTATTATATGATTACTGTGGCCAAAAGAGATCACGGTATCTATGGAAAATTAGCACAAACAGTTATAATAACGCTACCAGTCAAATTCATCTTTAAATGTGTTTATTGTGTGTGTGTGGTCTCTTTTTTTAGCAAATGGATTACACTCAAAATATCAGTTGTAAGGTGGATAGTCTAACTATAAAAGCATAAGAGAATAATTCCACTACTTATTGGATGATGAAAAGCTAACCAAGGCTAAAGGACCCTTTTGCACTTACTGTTGATTGGCACTTGCTGCAGACCCCGTCTAACACCCCGTATTCTTTACAAAATCCTATAGCGATGTCCATTTTTAAAATCTGATCCCACTGATTTGGAGTGAAATAAAATATGGCTGCAAGAAATGCACAAAGCTTCATATTTCATTTCACAGTGAAGCAAAGCTATAAGGATACAAGAATACCATGCCACTGGATAGCAGCAGTTTAATCTGTTGGAAAAATACACTATTATTTAAGATATGGGATATTTATGTAATAGTGTTGATGCAAAAACTAGAAACTGACAAGCAGAGTGAACCCTTTGAATGATAAGTAAAAAAAAATGCCATTAACACCACTCATCGCTAAACAATAAAGTAAATAGTGTAAATGTAAACAAAATGGTTTACTGTAAAATGGTAGGATGTTTTTATAGTATGTTTTGCTTATCTAAGTTTTAAAGATTTTAAAAACGGACACACTCAGAAATCCACTTCTTAGCTGATAAATTGGATTAAATTAACTTCTGGGCCATTGAATGCATCTAATAGGATAAGTCTGTCTATCAGTTTGATGTAACTAACAAGTGTTGGCAGAAAATAACGCGTTGTTCTGTGTTTAACGAATAGTGCATTATTGTCGTGTGTGCGCCATCGTTCAAAGTTGGTGTGCTCTGCTTCCTGATATAATGCTGGGCGCAGTTGGTGTTTGAGCTCCGGCACCTCAGTGTTTACAAATGAAGCACTACTGGAAACCAGTGTTATATAGCAGTTCCACCACACACTGTTGGAGTGTTAATCAGACAGTTACTGGCACTGGATTATCTACGATATTATGTACACAATATAGATATTTCATGTTTTAAATACACTCCTGTTTGTAACTTACAGTGTGCAAATTGGCTCCCTTGCACCTCTTTTCCGCATCCTGCCCCGCCATTCTTGCGGTCTTTAGTGGCGCAGTGTGGCCGCCCTGTTGGCTATATGAGGCCGTGCACGTCATTCTCCCCTCGGCCCACATCCCTGCCCCCCCCCAGCCTGTGTGTGTCTGGTTCTCAGCGTCCAGGACTGTTGATGCTAGGTTGTACTCTTCCTTGATATATGTATTTGTGATAGTGTCATTTGGGAGTTTTCTGCAGAGAGTCTGTGTCCTGCCTCTCGGGGTATAGGGGGATCAGAAAGGGTCCCCCCTCAGGGAGGCTCGCCGGGGCTCGGGGCTCCTGCAGCGCGTCAGCGTCAGTGTGTTCTCCTCCATGGCCTGCTGGAGGCTGGCGCTGTGCTGTAGCTGTGCTGGAAGCCGGTACTGGAAGAGCAGAGCATCCAGGCAGAGTGCCACCACGAATGGGCTCCAGTAGTGGGCGTTGGAGTGGCGGCAGGAGCGATGCAGAACCCGCAGGACGAAGCGCAGACCGCCGCCTCCCTCGCACAGCAGCGTGTCTGTCTGCTGCACCTCCCCGTTGTGGAAGAAAGCCTTGCGCAGCCAGAAGGCCAGGAGTACGGGGTCGCCGCAGCGGATCTCCACCGCGAACATGGCGCTGTCCGGCGACTCCTCCAGCACGCTGATGTGCAGCGTGTCCGTCTCCTCGGGGGCCGCCGTCGCGGCCAGAGTGGCCCGGGACAGAGCGAAGGAAAGCGGGCTGATTGATGGAGAGACGGGGGGAGAGGCGGTGGTGGCTGAAGGGGGGGTGACAGTGAGCCGGCGTGACCCTCACGCCTCAGGGTTACGCCGAGTGTTGCCTCCTGAGCGAGTGAAGTGGTGGCGTACGTTCCGAGAGCGGCAGGTTTTCAGAAAGGTGTGCAGGTGTCCTTGGGACGAGGCCCGGCCCATCAGCGGTGGGTGAGCAACATATACTGCAGTGAATCCACGACTCATGCGGAGCTGTTCCCACCGCACGTTCACCGCTGTGTTCTCTGCCCTGGAGGACTAAGTCCTGGCTGACACTGTCATAAAAACAAACAAACCTCCACGCACGGAGTAGATACAGGTTGCCTTTGGCTTCATGAAGCCGTTTGTCATCACGCTTGTGATGAGCGACAGTGAGACCAATCCGTTCAGGTATCGAGTCTCTCGCTGTAGCCTTCCAAAAACCACAAGTTTTGTTTCTGCCTGACTGAAATTAGTGTAACCTTCTAGATGGTTCTCTTAGGCATCTCACCAGTTTTAGTTTAATCCCGGGGAGATGTGAGCCTGGGGTGTAGCTCAGGTATAACACCACAGCCCTCCTGTATGGTTCTTCTACTTGGCATATGCGTTGACGTTGGCCAGTGAGTTGTGAGGTCGCCGCCCGGTCTTGCCGTTGGTTTTACGCAGCTGAACGAGAGCTGTCCTGTGGATTCACATCAGTCACACGTTGGTCTCTCTCGATCCCCTGGAGAACGTGCTCTGCTGACTCACCGGCGTGGCTCTCCTCTTTTGAGTGGAGCTGCCGTTCTCAGCCAAGGCTGGACCCACACTTGTCCCAGTGGGAATGTCAGAGTGTTGCTCTCCAGGTGCTCACCAAGAGCCATCTGGAAGGGTCTTTGTTTGAGCAGCTTCAGGTATGCAGTGGTGTCTGAATTGCTGAGGGCGGTTTGGCAGCTTAGGGAGCAACGTGATCCATAAAAACAGTGGAGGGGGTGGCGGCCAGTTCTGGCTCCACCCCCACGGTCACATCAATGGCTCTGCTTTGCATGCACTGTAAGGAGAGAGTTCGCTCATGTATGTGTTACTGTGAGAGGCACCGCCCCTTCGAAGTGCCTATGCTGTTAATTTTGTTTGACTTGCGTATGGTAAAGTAATAATCTGAGTGGTGCTGCGCAGAGTAATCACTCGTATCTGGAAGGTTATGGGTTTGAATCCCATGGTCGGCTGAGTAAACATTACCAACGGAGCCTTGAGCTTAAGCCCAGCTGCCCCAGGTACACTGGATATTGGCTAACAGCCACTCCACTCCTCTGTCTACCAGCAGGACGTTAAGGCAGTTTAGCTAAACCATAGAAGCTCATAAACCATATTGCCAGATGAATCACCTGAACCATTCAGGATAATATCTTGGTCACAGACACCACCTGGGCCAGTATTTCACTCCTATATGACCTGATGCCTGATGAGCTTTGATATTGAACCCAGATTTCAGATGCGATATTTGAACCCGGCATCTCCTGTTTGCTAGGTTAGTGCTGCTGCAGAGCTCAATGTACAGTAGTACCTCAGTTCTCAAACTCAGGATCAGAATGCGTTACTTTAAGCCAGTGCTGTAAGCAAGCTGAAGGCACCCAATAACCGGACTGAGGAAACAAACTGACGCGGACTAAATACAGAGGACTAATGACAACAACCAGAAACAGTTGATCGCATGAGGTTAACGAGGGGGTGTGGCACATGGAAGGAGCGGACGATTGGGGCACATTGTTTGGATACATTTATTTTCTTATTTTACAAATTAAAAGGACATGTTTTACTGTTTTGATAAACGTGCTTAGATGTGTTTAGTACAGTATATGTTGTTCTTGTTTTATCTGGTTCATTTTGTGTTTAAATGCTAAAAAAAATACATATTTAGGTGCGAGTTGTTGGGGCCGGGAACCCATTCATTTGTTTTCTGTTATTTCTTATGGGGAAAATTCTATCAGAACTCGAACATTTTAGGATTTGAATCCTAAAAACGGGGCGGCATGGTGGTGCAGTGGTCAGCACTGTTGCCTCACACCTCTGGGACCCGGGTTCGAGTCTCCGCCTGGGCTTCCTGTGTGTGGAGTTTGCATGTTCTCCCCGTGTCATCATGGGGTTTCCTCCGGGTACTCCGGTTTCCCCCCACAGTCTAAAAAAAAAAACCATGCTGAGGCTGATTGGAGTTGCCAAATTGCCCATAGGTGTGCATGTGTGAGTGTGCCCTGCGATGAGCTGGCCGACCAGGCAGGGTTGTTCCCTGCGTTGTGCCCGTTGCTTCCAGGATAGGCTCCGGACCTCCAGGGACCCAGTAGGATAAGCGGTTTGGAAAATGGATGGATGGATGAATCCTAAAAACTTGATTGGAGTCCTGAACGGATTAAGTTCGAGTTCTGAGGTACCACTGTATATTTAAAGTGACTCTCCTGTCCCCTTCCAGCGTACCAGCAGGGTGAGCTCTCCTCCTGGGTGAATAAAGAGCGTTTCCGCGGTTACCTGGACATCGACGCATTCACCTTGTACGAGCTGGCGGAGACGGGTGCGTGAGTCATGGGGTGGGAGAGTCTTCAGTCCTTGGCTGCCTTCCCCTGTCTTCATAGTAATATTTTTTGTATATTCAAAACATGTATATATTTGGCCTTATGTGCGTCACGTAGCTGACTACGAAACAGAGCCACCTTTGTGCAGAAGAGGGGGTGGCTTTAAATGGGCTTAGCCCTGACAGACCATCAGCTGTCGCTTTTGACGCGGTGGCTGCCCTGCCTGACCCCTAGATTCCCTGCATTTCTGTTTTTTTTTTTTTTGTTTTTTAGTATGGGCTTGTAATGTAAAGTTTGACCGGGTTGTGGAGGAATCGGGGTAAAAAAAAAAAATGTCCGAAGGGCTGACATGCTCCCCAGCTCCAAGCTCTCTTCTGATTGGCCAGGATTTTCCTGCTGCAGCCATGTTATTGGTTCATTGAACCTTAACCGTGTGACGGTTTGACTTTGTGGTGGGAGGGGCCTGTGACCTGACATGTGGTGCCTTTACATGCCATGCAGGGTCATGTTCTCACTGTCCAGCTCACCTACACATGAACACACATCGCAGAGGAAAGTAAGAAATGGGTTTTAACACTGGTCAGACTTGCGGTGGATATAAAGTGTTTACACACCCCTTGTTAAAATGCCAGGTTTCCGTGATGTAAAAAAACGAGATGATGATTAAATGATTTAATATTTTTCCCACCTTTAATCTCGTAGGAGAAAATATTATAAATAAAAATGTACAATAAGCTAGTTGCATACGTGTGCACACCCTTAAACTAATACTTTGTTGAAGCACCTGATTTATAATGGTCTCATTATATTACATAACAAAAACCTGGTATTTTAACCATAGTATTTTAACAGGGGTATGTAGACTTTATATATCTTCTGTCAGATTCTATTGTGTTCTTACTTTCTACCTCCAGGGGGCAGACTGCACTTTCACAGTTCTCTTACGCTGGTTGTATGCATACGTAGTGCTGCTATGACCTGTGCCTGTACCCAGTGGCAGTATCCTGGTAAATGGTGGCGCTTGTCATCTATTATAAACTGCTTGTTTTCCTTTGTGCTCTGATAGGAAAATTGGTGGCAATAGCAGTTGTGGATGAGAAAGTCCCCACAGAGGAGGGTGCTAGGTAAAAGGCAGATTTATACCCTCAGCATTCAGATAAAGGCAAAAAGCAACTTTGAAGAACCAGTCTTTTCATGTCAGATTTAAATGTTTTACTTCCTCTCCAGGATAAAAATGCTAATGCAGAGAGTGGCAACAGAATACAGAGATCAATTTAGCAGGTAAGATTTGAATATGAAAGTACAGAAGTCTGTAGATGTTCAGGTATTAATATAGCTTACATATATAAGCAAAGACCCAGAGCTCCCCCAGTTCATTTCAGACGCATTCCAGCTTGTCCCGGTCGCTCGGACACATTATGTCTTGTCCCAGCCGCCAGGACGCGTTCCAGCTCATCCTAGTTGCTATTCTTTGTGTGGTTACAGAGCCGATGAGTGATACTGTAAGTAGAGCAGGAGCATTGGATCGTCAGCAGTGCTGGCAGGACATAGTGATTCACCTGCTCCCCACAGCCCTCAGTGGGGTTTTGCCGGCTTTTGGTGCTCACAGTTCACAGAGGGTGGTATAGATTGTGCGAATGTGTATATGCTGGTGAAGTTAATCCTCAGAAATGCTCTTCCCACAGAGACTTCCAGTTTGGCCACATGGATGGGAACGACTACATCAATGGCCTCATAATGAGGTGAGTACAGGGGCTGCGGCTGCGGCTGCCTCCGCCTGTCTGTTTAGGCAAATGAAACCTTCTGCTGGATTTCCCACTGTTTCAATGCTTGATTCACATGATGTATAGGATCGGCTAGCAGGATGAGATTGGGGCGGGAGCAGCAGGCGGGTAGAAGTAGGATCAGCAGGCAGGATCAGGATCAGCAGGCAGGATCAGGATCAGCAGGCAGGATCAGGATCAGCAGGCAGAATCATCTGACAGGGACAGGAGCAGCAGTCAGGATCAGCAGACTGGGGCAGCAGCTGACAGGGGCCAGATCAGCAACAGACAGGATCAGGTGGCAGGGGCAGAAGCAGCAGGCAAGCAGGGTCAGGATCAGCAGGCCGAAGTAGCAGCCAACAGGGGAAAGATCAGCATGCAAGAGCAGTGGCAGGCATGATCAGCTGGCAGGAGTAGCAGGCAGGCAGGATCTGGATCAGACAGGAACAGCAGGCAGCAAAAGGCAAGAGTAGCAAGTAGATAAGAGTAGGATCATCATCTAGGATCAGGAGGCAGGATTAGGATCAGCTGGAAGGATCACCTAGCAGTAGCAGGATCAGGTAGTAGGATGAGGCAGGCAAGAGCAGCAGCAGGAAGGATCAGCTGGCAGGAGCAGCAGCTGATGGGCAGGAGCAACAACAACAGGCATGATCAGTTGGCAGAAGCAGCAGGCTGGAGCAGGATCAGCATAATGTGTAAATCACAAGATTGTTTATTAGCTTGGGACAGTGACTAATGGGGATGGGGGTATCCTGTCTGCCCTTCAGTGAGGTGCCAGTACCATCCATCATCGTGCTGAACACATCCAATGATCAGTACTTCTTTCCTCCGGAGCAAGTGGAGAACCACGAGCAGATGGTGGAGTTCATTAACAGCGTGCTGGACGGGACAGCCCAGGTGTGAGATTACATGGTCTTCGGGTGAATGGGCATGTCCGCCCAGAGCTAATTTAATAGCAGCTGTCCTTCCTTTAACTATTTAAATTTGATAAACACGTGATGGAGAATGTTTCTGGGGAACTGACTGCTGTTTTACAAAACAGTCTTCTGAGTCTTAGAAGGTTACTCTGTGTGTGTTGCCAGTCGGGGACGATTGAGATCAAGATAAGAATGAACAAATATTTGCCATTTACTGCGATGCAGTCGGTTTGGAAAATGCTGGCTGTGTGATCCAGTGTGTTCGTGGTGTTTGTCTTATGTCATCAGGCTCAAGGTGGAGACAGTATATTTCAGCGGGTTAAGAGAGTGTTCTATGATGCCAGGTCCACTGTGATGGTGAGTAAAGCCCATGGGCAAGGCATGTCGTGTGGTCTCCTGCGGAGCTGCTTGAGAGGGATCTCTGCGCTTTCGCCTTGGACTTTGGCAGCCACATGGCACGTGTAGTGCTCAGGTCATGCTCTGATGGATTTGGCGGTTCAGCTGGTGCCTGTCTGCGCGCTCTCCCCGCAGTCGGTGTTCCGCAGCTCGCCCCTGCTGGGCTGCTTCCTGTTTGGGCTGCCCCTGGGCATAATCAGCCTCATGTGCTACGGCATCTGCACCGCCGAGGCAGACGACGACAGCGAAGACCTGGAGCTACTGAGGAGGGAGGAGGAGGAGGAGGAGGAAGAGCAGAGGCAGAGGGCGGAGCAGCAGCAGGAGGAGGAGGAGCAGAGGCTAAGAGCAGAGGAGGAGGAGCAGCAGAGGCAGATAGCGGAGGGGGGAGAGGAGGAGGAGGAAGAGGAGGAGGAAGAGGAGGAGGAGGAGGAGGAAGAGGAGGAGGAGGAAAAAAGTGCCATGGACAAGAAGGTGGATTAACATTGAGAGCCGCTCAGCCTCCAGGTGGAGGGGCCACTGATTCTGTGCGGTAGTACTTGAAAATATATCAGTCTTCTCTTCATTTATGAACGTTTCCTAAATCCCATAATTCCCTGCCCCATCCCTCCCGTAACTGCATCCCTCCCGGGTATTTAATTTTCCCAGTCAGGCGATAGTACTGGGCACTTCTGACTGGTAAGAATAGAGCACATAGAGATGGAGGGAGAAGCACAGCTGGAGCCCGGGGAGGCGTGGCCCCTGGCATAGTATGGGGCCCCGCATGGCTCCCTTTGCGGTACGGAGCCTGCATGGGCCCCGGCGCTGTATGGAGCTGGTCAGCGCTCTCCTGCACACGGGGGCCAGCAATGGGCACTATTACTCGCTTCCCCCATGAGTCATTGCCCCCCTGTAGACATTGGACCCCCCCCCACCCCCCTACTGCATCTCCTCCCTGGCGGGGAGTTGTTTACATCCCTGCTGGTTTGTGTGCAGATCTCCATCTTTATTCCTGGTTTTTGCTGGTCATCTGTTTTGCTGCCACAATAAAAGTTGCGTACACTACAGCATGTCGCTGTTACATTTTCGCTGATGGCTTGGGCTTCGGGTTGAGTTTAAAGTCTAAATGGATGCCTTTGTGGGGGGGGGCGGGGGCCCCGCCGCGGGGGGTTGGGGGGGGGGGGTGGTGGGGGGGGGGTGGGAGGTGGGGGTGGGGGGCGGGGGGGGGGG
>JABFDZ020000107.1:998502-1010015 GCA_019775955.2 Pollimyrus isidori
TTTCGTTGAACAGCATCCAAACCTGTTAGAATCTTATAGACCTGTATCATATCCCCCCTCAGTCTCCTTTGCTTGAGTAAAGGCTGGATAGGATACTGACACAAGAGGAGTAAAGGCTCGATAGGATACTGACACAGAGAGGAGTAAAGGCTCGATAGGATACTGACTCTGAGCGGAGTAAATGCTTGAGGATATTCACACAGAGCGGAAGTTATAAAATATTGTCATCTTGCGTGACCCAAAAGGAATGTATCCAAACAAGTCAGAAAAACTGCAAATGCTAAACCAACTGTATATACATTGTGCATTATAATATTATTATAGGAAGTTTACAAATTGCCGCCATTATTTCACATCAGACCTTTTGCATAGGTTTTATACAAAATGTAAGACATTCCAAAATTTCATAAGAAATGATACATAAGGAATGAACAAAACAATCAGTCTATTCATTTCCCTTTAAAAGAGTCTCTTTCATCATTACCGCCGTGTCAGAATAAATCAGCTGGCTTCTAAACTTAGACTTCCTGCAGGGTGACTGCTTGTGGGATCGCTTTCTCGCACACATCTGTAACTTCCTCTGAACTTTAATCATTTCACATTCGCATTAACTTATTTAGCACACACTACTGTCCAGAGCATGGCAGATCATTACACACACGTGGCGCTGCTTGATATGTCTGCCGACATACAGGATAAGAGGCCTCAGCGCCTGCCTGCTCATTCCTGAGCTCCCATCAGGACGGTCAGGAGCAGCGCTGGTCCTTCATGCAGGACTAACTGTGACAAGGCCTGGCTCAGGCTCAGAGCCGTACTCTTACAGGAACGTCTGAAAGATTAATAATGCTGACAAACGATCAGTGAGATCAGCATTGAAACGGCTCTCACAACTAACAGCTTGCTTTCACATTAATGTTGCTAAGTGAAGGCAGTGTGACAGGGCATTCGTTCAAGCATTTTGGCTCAGTTGGACATTGCCATCGCTGCTAATGGCAGCAATCTACAGATTTTATTACTCTTTACCATGCTGTTATATCAGTCTGCTTTACCTTCTCCTGATTCTGCTCATTCAGCCATATTAGCTTCTCTTCTTCCATGTCACTGTTTATTATTAAGAGTCATGAAACATTCAGAAGAATAAAATGATTTCTTATGGTATTCTGGTTAGACTAACACAACACTTGGTATATTACCTCATGAGCACCTTATACTAGTATTTACACTTCTGGATAGATGCAAAGCAGCATTTGGTTGTACTTGAACTTGCAATGACAATAAAGTTGAATCTCAATTTCAATCTCTTCTCGTGAATCTGTGTTCCTCAATGTTGGCTAAGGACATTCTGCTTGTCACACACACTGAATTTTAACAAAGCAATTTATCATGCCTTTTTCTCTCCCAAGTTCTCCACGACTTAATTTGCATGAAAATCGATTTGTTCTGTTTCAAACCTACACGTCTCCATCGTCGTAGATCGATTTGACTGCGAGGTGAAATAGATAGAATATAAAATGGCCTTGTGTCAACCTGGCAACGTAAACATGTTATAAAGCAGTTCATAGGAAGAACACTTCTGTTGTTAAATAGAAGTTGCTCTGCCCATATACAATCAGTAAATGTAAAATCTCAGTGAAATGACATTAGCATGCAGTGACGCTTAAAGCAGGATTATAGACACCCTGGGGATTGCGTTGAGCGCTGCCCGTCCTGCTGCCTATTAAAAAGTAATTATTCTGCCTTAAATTTCAATGGAATCCGGCACAATGCAGGCAGATCCAGCGCAGCTTCCTGTTTGTCTTCAGCTCTGCTGACTCCACCTTCTGGCTTCTGACATAAAAGCTCATTCAGTTCCCGCCTTCTCTGGGCTCTAACCAGCCATATCCAGGGGATAACACAAGTTTCTTGTCTTAAACAGATGGAAAAAGTGAAGTGACAGTGCATCATTCTACCAAGAGCTGTTAAAAGCAGCATGGTCAATCTATAATTAGGGCTACGTTTGGCCTTTGTAGATTGGATGAAAAAAGCTATTATTTTATCCCAAATTGCATATTCATTCTTACATGGCAGCCCAATTTTCTTTTTTTGCTATTTGCGGAAACATTATTGACACAAGTTGACAGAACATCAAAAACCAGAAAAGTGTGTATGAGCACGGCCAGAGATTTTTTTAAAAATAATATTAAATTATTTATTCAGAGTACAGTAGTTGGGTAATTTATTTCACAAAACAATGATATTTCACTTAATTTTTACAGTACTGTTGGTTGTGAAAGGATTTGATTCTATGGTTTGTTAAGACAGGAATGAATTATGTCAAAGTACCACCTGGGTGGGAACAAAGAGATGGACCCGAGGGTCCAAGAATGAGCACCGCCTCCACATTAGTGCTCCAGCCAACCATAATTGCCATGGATACTGCATTTTTAACCAATAACAGTTATAATTGTTACAAAACTGGAACCGGCACTAATGGCCATTTCTCAATAGGTCAGCACATATAACTGTTCTTCAGTAACAACGTGCCCCTCCCCCCCCTTTTGTTAGAGGATGTAATTTCTGCTTGAAAGCATGGGGGGAGCTAAAGGTCAGGTCAGCTAGTGGCATTTTATAAATATGTAGTATGTTTACCTGGTAATGACACGAATACTGAGCACTAATGAAGGTGCCACGTGACACACAGTATTAATATTCATGAGGCTGTTAGACAGTTGATTGGTCGGATAATGAACAGGAAAAAAAAAACTTCCAGGATGCCGTGATTCTCTTGCAGAGAACAGATTGTTGGTCTCCCTTCCCCCACAAACACCTTTGATGTCCCCCCACGCCACAGCCCCTCACCACTCCCAGCATGCATCTTTGTTAATGAGGGTATCAGCTGGCCTTTGTATCCCCAGTTTCACAGGTTGACAGGCTTATCTTTCCCTTTAACCCAGCTCACACACCCCTGTGCTGCCGGTGTCAGACCCCTACGGCCGCCATCTGCCTGTGAGCCCTCACACGCGTTCGTGTGTTTTAAGATAGATGGACCTGGACTGAATTATACATGTGCTTACATTTATGTGGTAATTCTCAACAGATACCACATAATTGTATGAAATACATAACTAGCTGTATTTTAAGTTCATGCAACAGTGTGGCTATACTATAACCTCATCATCCTTTCTGCATTCCTACAGAACTTCCTGAAGATTATGTTAGACTATTCTACTAAACTACTTATCAATTTTAACTAAATGAGGAATCCGGCAGCCACAAAATCTGACTTTGTCAAATGCATTTATTGTGGTGAACAGCTAAAGAGTGATTGTGGTAATAATAGATTGGTCCATTAAACCAAAATGAAGAATGTAAGTCTTAATCAGGTTGTGAGTTGAATTTAAAAATGAAATATATTTTCATAGCTTGCCACATTTCTTGCAAAACAACAGCTCTTCATGAAATCTGGAAAGCAAAATTCAGAAGAACATGTTCCGCATTATGAACATGACACTGCTTGAACCCACCCCTTCATAGGGATTGGCTGAATCTGTTGGATATCAACGATTTATTGGTTGGCCCCTTTTGAATGAAGGGGCTGGGGAAGTAAAGCTGAGGTTGTATGTGAGTCTGAGTTAGGACCTTTGAAAAGGCTGAGGGGGTCTGAGCAGACGGCCCGGAGCTCTCCTAGGTGTGCTGGTGTACTCCATAGCAGAATGCTGGCACACCAAACACCAAAACACCAAAGACCCGTTTTCCATGGTGCAAAGGAAATGCGTTCATTGCATTTTCCTGATAATTAAATGAGAGGAAAGAAACATCCATGCAGTATCCAGGCATGATGCCTAATGCGAGGTGCTCCCCGGTCGCCGTGGAAACGTTGCTCTTGCCTCTCTCACCGTGAGTGGCATTGACATAATCAGGATGCAAATTCACACTCTGTCTGACACAATGTTCCTGAGAGTAATACCAGTGAAAAGGTTTATCAAATTTCTGGGTAACTGACATCCTGTGCTGGGTGTCCCCCAGCCTTGTGGCCTGTGCTGTCTGGGATACACTCTGGGTCTCCGATGACCTTGAGCAGGACGTGAAGTTAGAAGATGGATGGATCTGTGGACAGAACCTGTGGAAGTATCTGGGCTGTTCCATATACTCCACCTGTCCTCTACACATCGTTTAAAAAGGAGACTATTCATGTTTCTCTGATTTGGAAATTTAATATGTGAATCTCTCCTTATAAAAAGTTACCAAAATTGTATAGTATTTTGAGTTACTGTGTAGATTAAATCATTATGTTATTGGTGATAAGCGAATTCGCGTGGCACGATAAGCAGTTCATTTATGTGGCAGTTAAATCGCACGCACCCCCGGTACACATGCTTTTCCTGTCATGCCTCTATCTCCCTCTGCAGACATATAGTGGAACTGTAGATTCGGACATAGGGGTGTGAAGAATATTCGTACCCCAAGCGTCCGGAGCCACTTCTTGTTTGTTTCAGCAGCGCATCCTCCTCTATCTACTCTGTGTAATATCAGTACGAACTTCCTTTAGAGTCCGTGCGTTTTTCACTCAGTATCAGCGGAAGTTGCCTGAAGTTGGGGGCGGGGGTGCGATATGGGATGAGAGAAAGTGCGGAGGAGCTCGGGGGGAGCCGCAGACCCAGAGCCTGGACCGCGTCGTGCGCTTCACGCCGGCACGGAGGAAGCGAAGCCCGGTCGGCTGGCTCATCAGGACAGAGGGAGCCGAGATGCCAGATAGGGCGCTTTTAAAAGATGCATACAAGCGTCGGCACATGGATCTCGGATCACGGACGCAAGCTGGATATACTAAACACAATTACCCTGGATCATGCATTTCCAAGCTTTCTGAAAACAGTGGATATGAAGCTTGCGCTCACAGCCCTTTTTGTGGTTTAATAGTCTGCTTCCTTTTCCGAATGTAAGTCCGGCAGCTTTTGTGACTCTATACCTTCGCTCCGTAAATCATGTCCCCCCGGTGCAGGCTGTGTGTTAAGACTGTACCAGCAACAACTAAAATGGGATCCGGACGCTATAAGTAAATGTTATTTGTAGTTTTAATAAAATAAAACTTGATTATGCTTTAGATACGCGTGTTTTGGGAGGAGGTGGAATACAGCTCGGGTTAACTTGTTAAGAAAAACTTCACTTGGATACGTTTTGAATGACTGCTACTAAAGAAAACTGTAGAGAAAAAGGAGAAAATTAAAAGAAAAAAAATCTGTTTTTTGGATCATGGCTTTAGAGTGCATGGGGCGGGCTGTGGTTTTATTGCCATTCCTGGCACTGGGGGCTGCCTTCTCAGGTGTTTTTAATGGGACAGACAAAGATGTTTTTAATGATGATTTTGAGCAGTTCAGGCTCAAAGCGATTGGTGCCACAGATCAGTGGAAGCTCGTGGCAGACAACCTCCACCCCAGCTTGTACTTTGACGGGGCGGATGTACAATTACTCCGGCAGCGCTCCACCACCACCCACAGCCACATTTTTAAAGTGATTCGCTCAGCGGTCATCACCATGCTATCTAACCCTGCCTGGTACCTGCCCCCGGTTAAGCACAAGGAGTTCACCAGCAAGTGGAACGAGATCTACGGTAACAATCTGGCTCCACTGGCGCTGTACTGCCTGCTTTGCCCAGAGGATGGAGCCTCCCAGCAGTTCCTGCTTAAGTTTATGGACAGGATGGCCGAGTACCCGGACTGGAGTGTGACGAGTGCTCCCAATGATGAGGTCCCAGTCGCGCACTCCCTCACGGGCTTTGCCACAGCTTATGACTTCATATACTCCACCTTGGACAGGCAGCGACGAGACCGATATTTGAAGAAGATCCGTAATGTGACTGAGGAAATCTATGAACTGTCCAAGTACAGGGGCTGGGGGAAGCAGTTCCTTCAGAATCATCAGACCACTAATATTTTAGCCGTCCTGATTGGGTCTATTGTGGCTGGAGAGCACAACGACCCAGAGACCATGATCTGGAAGCAGGTCTGTGTGAATTACATGGAGAAGACCATGTTCCTTCTGAACCATGTTGTGGATGGGTCCCTGGATGAAGGTGTGGCTTATGGAAGCTATACCGCTAAGTCCATCACGCAGTATGTGTTCCTGGCACAGCGCCACTTCAACATCGACAACACTCAGAACAATTGGCTCCGCGCACACTATTGGTTCTACTATGCCACCCTTCTGCCAGGCTTTCAGAGGACAGTGGGAATTGCAGATTCGAACTACAACTGGTTCTATGGGCCAGAGAGCCAGCTGGTGTTCTTGGATGCTTTTGTGTTGCGCAACGGCACTGGGAACTGGCTTGCCCAACAGATTAGAAAACATCGGCCTAAAGACGGACCCATGGGTCAGTCGTCAGCCCAGCGCTGGACTACGCTGCACACAGAGTATATCTGGTACGACGCTCACCTTACCCCGAGAGCGCCCCCCGGCTTTGGAAAAGCCGCAATGCACATTTTCTCCAACTGGGGTGTGGTAACATATGGTGGTGGCATGCCTGACCTGCAGGGTAACACGTTTGTCTCCTTCAAATCCGGGAGGCTAGGTGGCAGGGCGGTGTATGACATTGTCCATGCCAAGCCCTACTCCTGGGTTGAGGGTTGGAATAACTTCAACCCTGGGCATGAGCACCCAGACCAAAACTCCTTTACTTTTGCCCCAAATGGCCAAGTATTTGTGTCCGAGGCTCTGTATGGACCCAAATACAGTTACCTGAACAATGTGCTTGTTTTCGTACCCTCCCCGACGAGCCAGTGTAATGAACCTTGGGAGGGGCAGTTGGGTGAGTGTGCCAAGTGGCTCCGCTGGGCAGATGACGAAGTGGGTGACATGGCTGGCGAGGTCATAGCCGCCTCAGCACACCAGGATGCCATGTTTGTGAGTGGGGAGGCGGTGTCTGCATACTCCTCGGCTATGAAGCTCAAAAGTGTGTACCGGGCCCTCGTTCTGCTCAACTCGCAGACGTTACTAGTGGTGGACCATGTGGAGAAGTGGGAAGACTCTCCTCTGAATACGCTAAGTGCCTTTTTTCACAACCTGGACATAGATTTCAAGTACGTCCCTCATAGATTCAATGACAAGTTCAATGGGGCCCTGATGGATGTGTGGGACGCTCATTATAAAATGTTTTGGTTGGACAGTCAGGGTGCCAGTCCGGCCGGAAGGATACAGGAAGCTGAGCAGGCGGCGGAATTTAAGAAACGATGGACGCAGTTTGTGAATGTGACATTCCCCATGGGCGGTGCAGTCACCAGAGTCGCGTACGTGATGCATGGACCGTACGTCAAAGTTACAGACTGTAGGTTTATTGACAGCAGCAATAATGGCTTGACGCTGTCTCTGACAGTTAACGACACAGAGAATATAGTATCCATCGCAACAAACTATAAAGATTTAAGTGCCAGGTTGAACTACTTAGGTTTTGGAGGTTATGCAAAGGCAGAGGATGGAAAGCGTGTCATCCATTTCGGTGTGGGCACTCAGCTCGCAGCTAAACGGAGCAGGGTGGATCATGCAGTGTTTAGCTTTGGCTTTATAGTTACTGTAGTTGTGGGAGTGACTCTGTGTGTCGCCATTGGGTTTTTGGGTTTGCAGAGAAAGTTTTATGTCTGTTTCAGCAAGCTGATGCGATACACCCTGCTATCGGTGCTCCTGCTGTGGGTTATCGAGCTTCTCTTTGTTTCTAATACTTGCGATCAGCTCCTCTGCGGCGTCAGATGGAAAGGTGTCTCCGGATCAGGCCCACCAGGGAGACTGGCAGGCCAGCAGCTGCTGCTTCTGCCCACTGTCGTCATAACAACGCTGCCGGGCTCTGGGGCAGAAATCCTTAAGTACCTTTTTTACAACAGCTCCGACTTCTTCTACATCAGCATCCCCACGGAGCACGTCGACGTCCCAGAGAGCGAGTTCGAATTCGACTCCCTGGTGGACGCTTGTGAGTGGTCGGGCTCTGACGCTCAGGATGGACAGTTCAAGGTTCTCCAGGGCTGGTTCCACTCACTGGTCCACAGCATCAAGCTGCATCTCCAAAACGTCCAGCTGCATGAGGCGAGCGGCCGGTTTGCTCAGGCAAGCGGGTTCTCTAAAGGCAGGAGGAAGAGAGTGAGCAGGAAGAACTCGCACGCGGGATTCAGAGCTCTGGAGAAGGATTCAGAATATATCCGGGAGCTGTGGCAGCACGTGGGCCGCTATCCGAGCGCCCGTGCTGTCCTCAACCTGAGGAGTGGAAGCTGGTCCCTGAAGTTGCCCTTCATCCATGAGGTGATTGGGCCATCCCTGCGGGTTTTATATGTGGTGAGGGACCCACGGGCCTGGATTTATCTCATGCTCTATAACAGCAAGCCCAGCCTGTTCACACTCAAGAACATCCCGCAGCACCTTAGCCTTGTTTTCCGTGAGGATCATGGCGGGGAGAGGTGCACGGGCTTCGCCCCGGAGTTCCGGCACCTGCGGGAGCTTGTCTCCCGCTCGGAGAGCGACCCAGTCCTGCTGCTGGCTCACCTATGGCTGGCCCACACGGCCGCCACCCTCAGGGTTGTCAGCGGCCTGTCCGCCGGCGCTCACTTACAGGTCAGGTTCGAGGACATCGTCCAGTTCCCCGAGGAGACGGCGGGCAGGATACACACTTTCCTGGAGGTGCCCGTCAGTCCGGCGGCCTTAAACCAACTCATGTTCACCACCTCCACAAATCTGTTTAGCCTGATGTATGAGGGAGATGTATCTCCAGGCAGCATCAGCATGTGGAGGCATAAGATGCCTCGCAATGACATCCGCCGTATAGACAGTATATGCTGGGCGGTGATGAAGAGCTTGGGATATGCCCGGTTCACAGGTTAATGCTGCAGGTCAGCAGAGCTTCACTCACTCTTTTGCACTAACAGGGGATTCTGTTGAATTTGTACCCAAGTGTATTGTGGCCCTTTTTCTACGGAGTCAAGGGGGACTCGGTCAGAAGTTTAGGATGTTAGTTGGTTTTGTTCTTTTTGTGCGCTTTGCAGTTTGCACAGCTTAAGAAATGTTTTATATTAAAATGTCAAACGGTCTTTACGTGATACCTTCCTGGCCACAATGCCGCCTAAGCATCCATTTCAGTGTGATGTCTAGGAGTTAGGAGTAAGTCCTACACATGTTGTCAATATACATTCCAGCTGTGTTTTTCAGATCTTCTGTACGCCCCCAGACAGTAATCATCAAAGTAAAGGTGTATTTTCTTATAGTCTGTGCTTATTCATATTTGTTTTTATACCATATATTTTTGGGAAAAGATGTATGTGGTGAAACAAAAACTATTGAAATGTTTACTGAAGCTTGAATCTGTTAAGTCCGGCTGTGTTTCTTTTGCCGTGTTGTTTATGTGGTCTCTTTGGTTCTGATCTGTGTTTCGGGTCTCAGTGATTATGCCTACAGTGTGGCTTTCCTGCCCCCCCCAAAGCCGCACAGAACCAGAGCTGTTACTTGCCTGCTCCGTCTAGTCAGTCCCGGGATCTGAAGTATAATTCCTGATTTCGCACATTTATTTGTGTCTGCTAGCTTGACAGTGATCAGGTATGAGCATCTTTCATGCTGTTGTAAACTTTACTCTAGTTTTCCGTTCTTTTTCTTTTAATCAAATCCCTCTTTAGGTACAAATGAACTGTGCTTTTTACCTTGATTAAAATTACAGGCTGTAAGATGCATGGTAAAATGTCATATGTACTGTGTGGGATCTTCAATATGATTGATGCTCCAGTAGATCTAAGATAAGGGAGATATGGGGCTTCTTTATATCTGAGCCGGTCCTCTCTGACTCTTACTGTAGTTAGTTTAGTTCTGTATTGCAGGCAGAGCTTTTGTGGATGTGGCTGTGCCTACATTTGTGTTCTCTGTAAAACCTGCCAGTCATGTGAGGCTGACCAATGCACAGTGAGCTCTGCACCAACTCGCACCGCGCTGTCCCGCCCCCTGTGTTACCTCCCCTCCCCCAACATGTGTTGTTTCCTTACCGTAAAAGTAACCAAATCTGGGGGAAATACTTGCCTTATTTCATGTCTGCCTCGCTCGTGACCGGAGTCGCAGAGAGGCCGCAGGGGGATGAACACCCCAGGAGCTGAGACCTCACTGCTCTGGAATGTTCTTCTGCTCCTTGTTTCCGATTAGTGGAGGCCCACCTTCTGGTGTTCCGTCGAGGGATGTTCATCGAGGTGCCCGTTCAATGGGGCTGATGTCATACTGCTCCCAGGTGGTCAGGCTTCTGTGCTGTGGCGCTAAAGTCCTCTCACTCCCTGTCTCTCTCTCTTTCTCTCTTCTTTTAAACATGGGAAAATCTGATGTTGTGAGTGAAAGACAATAAAATAATGTATGCATTTACTGAAAAGGTTGTTTTGACCATGGAATTATTTTGTGTGTATATGCACCTTTAAACATTTGTCTTATGCTTAAAGATACTGAACATATTTTTGACCCTCTAATTTTTACTTGATGGAAAAATTCTGGAACATGCCACCTCATCAGGGAAGCAAGTTTGGGTTTTGCTGGAATTTGGTCGAATATAAATGTCTGTTTCCAGGTGGAATAGAGAGATTTTATGGATTAGCATCTGTGGGGCTGCCGGCCGGTCAGGGGTCATGCCTGGGGGGTGAGGTTGTGGTCTCCAAGGCCCGTGTGGGAAATCATGCATTTTAATCATACAGTATTACCAATATGTAATTTCAGTACTTTTACGTGTTTTCACCTTGCTCTCCCCTTACTTATATTCACACCATGTGACTTTCAAACACGGACTAATTGATTGATCTTCTTATGGCACCATCTGGTTTGTTACGTCTAAGTAAGACAGAGTGTCCTGGAAAAACACTGGAATGTGCCCTTGGCTTTGGAGCCTAAGAACGTCTTGGGTAATATCTCACTATCTCACTGCGCTCACACCTGTCAGATGGTGGGGGCGCGTGCGGCGTTCACCTGGAGGTGGAAGGACACGCCCCCTCATTAAATCGTCGGAGGAGTATGCGTGAGCTATCAGGTGTGTGACGAGCTTGTGCTCTGTTATTTACTGTTTGGCGTGGGCTGATGGAAAAATGCAGCCCCCGCCCCCAGCAGTTGCCTGTCACGGAGCATCGCGCTGGACGCAGATGTGGAATGTGAGATGACGGCTTTTGATGTGTTTTACGGTGCAGTGGGAGATGTCAGCAGGCTTTTAATTTTAGCGTTTACTGAGGCAAATTTATGCGGGAAGAAACCACATTTGACAACTGATGTGCTACGATGGATTTTTTTTTATCCTGGAAATTGGCAAAAAGTGTTTTTTAAGATCAGTAGGGCTGGAACCAATATAGTCCTTTAATTTAATTAGACATGAAGTTCAACTGATTTATAATCCATGCGTCCATAATCTCCTAACTGTTTACCCTGGTCAGGGTCATGGGGGGGTGCTGGAGCCTGTCCCAGGCAGCACAGGCCATGAGGCTTCAGGTACAGGCTGGATAGGGTGTCCGTCCATTGCAGGAGACGCACACACACACGCACACACACACACACGC
>JABFDZ020000107.1:1042853-1082395 GCA_019775955.2 Pollimyrus isidori
CCTTAGAGATAGGGTGAGGAGCTCGGTCATTCGGGAGGAGCTCAGAGTAGAGCCGCTGCTCCTCCGCATCGAGAGGAATCAGATGAGGTGGCTCGGGCATCTGATTAGGATGCCTCCTGGACGCCTCCCTGGGGAGGTATTCCGGCGATGTCCCCCTGGGAGGAGGCCCCGGGGAAGACCCAGGACACGCGGGAGGGACTATGTCTCTCGGCTGGCCTGGGAACGCCTCGGGATTCCCCCAGAGGAGCTGGAGGAAGTGGCCGGAGAGAGGGAAGTCTGGGTTTCCCTGCTGAGACTGCTGCCCCTGCGACCCGATTTTGGATAAGCGGGAGATAATAGATGGATGGATGTGTGATGTTATATAGGTATGATGTTATGTAGGTATGTGTCGATAGGTGCTAGAGAGGAGAAGCAGTTTTTTAAGAACAGACAATCGACCAGTATGTCGTAAAAAATACTATCAGACCCAAGCTCAGAAGTACATTATTTAGTCAACTTCAAATGATAGTTATTCGTGAAAAGTGATTGGTCGAAAGTTGTTTTTTGTGTGTGTGACATGTATGAATGTAGAAGATTGTAATATTGGAATGTTTTTTGTATTAAAATAACACACAGGGCCAGGAAACACATTTACACAATTAATATTAGTATTACTACTACTGTGTTACATACTACAGTACTTGTCACGCCCCGCTTCGAACAATCCTCGTGTGTGCCACGCCCACCTCGTTACCAAGTGTTTTTCCCTGATCCCGACTCCGCTTCGTTTTTCTCTGCTCGTTGGACCGTGGAGCGAGACACTACTACAGTTTTACTCAAGTTAGCATATTCCTCTAAGAACATCTGGGCATAAGAATGACATTAAACACATTGTTGTAAACAGTGTCATGTACCTTAAATAACATGTCCCAAGAATAATATTACACATACTGTTGTCTAACTCGCATTATTCAGAGTACCTCAACATATTTATAGATGCCGAATAGACTTGGCAAAGGTATTTGAAATATCACATTGCTTTTAGGTATGTGACAAATTTAGCATTTTAAGTGGTTCATAAATGCTAATTGCATTATTTGGGTTTGTTTCCTTGACAAAGTAATTAAATTATCAATGGATTTTCCAAGTAGAAGACGCAGAATTATGTATAATTCATGTGACATCCTTGGAACTCATTAAATTAAAACGACCGCTTCACATTTATGATATTTTTCTTTATATATAATTAAATTTGAATGACTCACTGGCAACAATATAAAGAATAGATTACAATTATGACATCCTGTGAGTCTGACTGATATAATTAATAAGTGTATCAGTCAGAATGGTTTTATACTATATTATTAATCAAACAAATTGTCTAATTAAATAAATGAGAAGAATAAAACATTTTTGTTTTTGAAGCTAAGCTGTCCATAAGTGAACTGAACAATATATAAACCATGATACACATTTTATCTGTAATCGTGCCCTATTAATAATTCACATACAATGGGAGAATGATTTAAGTGTTTCCAACATTGCTGCCAAGATACTCAGCATGGGAACGGGAGAAAGACAACTACTCTATACAGGTGTAAAATAAAAAAAATAAACCGCAAGATATTGGATATTTATATGAATTAATAAACAATTATTTTAAAACATAATTGCTGTTTGTGACTAAACCAATGGTTCATGCTTAATTATTATTGTCAAATCTTTGTTTTGCCCCTTTTGGTTGACAGTGCAGGTGAGTGAAAAACCTGTGTGCAAAGTATAGCAGTGGCAGAATAGTGCAAATAAAACAATAGTGTAAATAAGACATAAACAAAAAATGGTAATATACAGCCCTATATTATTAAATGGTGTGCAAATTAAAACAAATAAACACAATAAATATAAAGAACAGTTATATGAAGTAAATATGGATGTGGTGCTTAAGGATGACAGGTTGGGTTAATTGAGATTTCAGATAGTATAATGCAAAACTGGAATTTGATCTAGCTAAGCAAATATAATTTCTAGGAATGTTCAATAATGCATTATTTTAGGCTACAACTGTTTTTTGTTTGAGTTATTTCTGGTTTGCATCCCTGTTTTGGATCTTGCTCAAAGCCTCTACCATAAAAGGTGGGATGTGCTTTGAATTTTCCTGCAGATATAAAGTAATGCAGAAATGAATGTCCTTTTCACGCAAGCACCATGACCTGTGGGTTACACACAGTCTTTGCTTATATTTATTTTACTTTCTTGTTTGCATTGAGGTCAATCAGCTGTCAGGGGTTGCCTGTTTGATCTGCCACTTTGGAGCCTTATTGTAAATCTGCATCTCTACCTTGAACCCCATAAGGTTACTGAAGATTCTAACCTGTCACCTTCAAACAGCACCTTCAAAAGGACATGGCCAAGAAGATGGTGTGCTTTTCTGAATCCAAAAAACTGCTGACACTCAGTTCAGTTGAGTCAGTTGACTGGTAGTCTAACCTCAACTGAAAGTGCTTGATTCTGCACAAGTCAGTTAGCATATGGCTTGACTTTTAAACCAGATATACTTGAATGGAAGCTTTATGTGTGTTACGCAACAGTTCCGTCCGCTCCTCCTGTGTGCCACGCCCTCCTCGTTACCCAGTGTTTCTCCTTGATTTCCGTCACCTGTCTCTTGTTGCTGACTGCTTGTGTACGTAAGGTCTCTTGTTACCGTCTCGTGTATGTAAGGTCTGCGTCAGCGTAGTTCCGGCAGATCCGGCATTAATGTTTCTATGTGTTTTTGTTTTGTGGTGAGTAGTCTCTCCGTCTGCCTGACTGGACTTCCCTCCTTTCGCCGCTCGCCAACCAACGCAAATCGTAACAGAATGCCGGATCTCCGTAAAAGCATGGAGCAGCAGACCGAATCCGACCGGCTCAGTCTGCTGCAGGAATTTGTGCACCGGCGGTATCAACCGGAGGTACGGTGGGACCCCGCGGCCCTGGAGCTGGCCAGGCGGGGTGCCGACCTCTTATCAGGGGAACGCCCGGCTGGTCAGCAGTATTCGCTCACCCGGGCACATAAGCTCCTCCGATGGCTGCTGAACCGCATCGGCGAACGACAGGCGGAGTCAAGCATTTTTTTGGGAGCCTGCTTGCTGATCCCAGCCAAGGAGAATAAAGGTGAGCGAGGGAGCTACCCGATCACTTGGGGGGAAACCGCAGAGGACGAACCGCCTCCCCTGGAGCCGTACCCCTTCCGGCCGGAGTGCATTGCCGGAAGGTGGATTAGCCCGGTGAGGGACACCATCCTGCGAATCCCCAAGACTCTTAAAGGGGCAGTGCAGGACCGGCTGGTGCTGGACCTGCCGACGCCTGTCCTACCTGATCCGGGCTATGAGGCTCCTCCTCCTGCAGCTGCCGCCGCAGCTCCCGAGGCTGCCACAACCGCGGCTTCCGCCGCCGCTCCCGAGGCCGCCAAGCCGGCACCCCTGCCTGCAGCTGCTCTGCCTGAGGCCGCCACGCCTGCGCCTCCGCCTGCAGCTGCCTCTCCTGAGGCCGCCACGCCACGCCTCTTCTGGGGTGCGCCCGGAGTGCGCGCTTTTGGGGCGGGGTTATGGCCTGCTCCGGAACTGCCCCGCCCGTGGCCCTGCTTGTTTCTGCTCGTCCCGTGGCCCCGCCTGTTCCTGCTCATCCCGCGGCCCTACCCGCGGCCCCGCCTGTTCCTGTTGGTCCCGCGGCCCTGCCTGTTCCTGTTGGTCCTGTGGCCCTGCCTGTTCCTGGTTGGTCCGCGGCCCCGCCAATTCCTGGTTATCCCGCAGCCCCTCCTGTCCCTGGTCAGCCTGAAGCGGCAGCCACAGTGGCCCGGGACCCATCCAGCCCAGAACAATACGTCCCCGAGGAGGTCCCGGACAACACCATCGGTCTTCCTCTCCTGACGGAGGAGGAGGAGCTCGAGTGGGACCCTTCGGGGATCCGGTTGCTGGATTCCCCGGACCCAGGAGGACACCCAGCTCAACCGTCAGTGCCCCAGAGAGGTGGAGCCCAATGGGGTCCCCACCTCTCTGTGTCCCGGAAGGGAAGGGGGCACCTACGGAGGGTCTGGGTCCCTCCCGTCCCGCCCCCTGGTGTGCCTGTGTGGCCCCTGGCCGATGGCTGCCTGCGGGTCCTCCGGCTCCTGGTCGCCAGTCGCCTCCGGTTTCTCGGAGCTGATCCCACCTCCGGGGCCCCCTGCTCTGACTGGGCGTCAGACGGCACCTTTGTGGGCTCCGGTTTTGCCGGCGACATCTTCTCCTTCTCGCCTGCCTGCACCGGTGTTCTTGCCGGCTCCCTCCGGGTCTCCTCCGGCCGTCCCTCGGCCTGTCTCGATGGCCCCCTCCTGCTCCTGAACAGCCTTCGAGCGCCCTGGTGTCCTCCTCCTGTCTCGTTTGCTCCTCCTTTTGTCCCGCCTCCTTCTGTCCCTCCGTTGTCTCCCGGCCCTTTTGTTCCTCCTTTCCCTCCTGGCCCCTCTGTTCTGCCTGTGGGTGTTGCTTCTGCCTTTCCCTTCTTTCTTTGCTTGTCCTCCTTACCGGTCCTGTGTCTGGTCCTCTCCTGGGTTCTCTGTGCCGGTTTAGTTTTTCGGTCTTGTGCCCAGGTCTCTGTTGATAGTTGTGCCTTTTGTCTTCCGGGTCTGGTTTTTCCCCGTCTCACCCGTCGTCTCTCCTGGGGCGAGCCCGGTGTTATGTAACGTACCAGCTCGGTCCGCTCCTCTTGTGTGCCATGCCCTCCTCATTACCTCGTGGTGAATAAACCCTGTCTCCCCGTCTGCCTGACTGGACTTCCCTCCTTTCGCCGCTCGCCGACCAACGCAAATCGTAACAATCTGGGCTCAATATAGATGACTTTATTTAGCATTATCATTGGCGATAATGGGTTTATGATAATTTTCTGGACTTTAATTATATACATGGTGCCTGAAACGGTTTGCATGTCATCCTGAACAGTTGGTTCTGATGCACACTATATGTGCAAACCATTTGTTCAGCACATTGCTTATAGACCACAAATAACAGTTCAACAATCTATTATGAACAATCAAAAACAAAAACATACTTTTTCTTCAATTTGGGGAATTATCTGTTTCCACTGCACAGAATAGAAACAAAAGCAAACAAAATCCGGTCTGCCTGAATTTTTGAGACCCCAAACGGATGTGGTTACTGGGGAATATT
The DNA here is from genome assembly GCA_019775955.2 of Pollimyrus isidori. Lineage (NCBI taxonomy): Eukaryota > Metazoa > Chordata > Actinopteri > Osteoglossiformes > Mormyridae > Pollimyrus > Pollimyrus isidori. The sequence goes on from JABFDZ020000107.1 coordinate 1,048,010, forward strand.
ATTAGGGGATACTGTTGTAACATCAAGTAATATAAGAAAAGCCACATACTCTATTAGTAAAAGAGCCTTTGGGGACACTTCACTTCAGGGGGCTCAAGTAACTTTGTAATTCAGATACTACTCAAGTAGAAATCATAAACAAATATAGTCACTGCATGAAATACAATACCCGTTATGACTGATTAACAATGAATAAACACAGATTTCTGATTAATTAATTAATTGAATGAAAGTGTACTGCTGTATTATTTCTGTTCCCTCAAATAAAGTGCCACCTATTCTTTTTTGATATTGGAAGAAAGTGATATTTTGCTTTGACTCTCCCACTGAATGCTACTCATTTATGTACAAGGACTTTCATTAGTAGCTGCATATATCTTTTGCGCCCTCTTAGGAAGACTGAAGACAAGGCTGTCAAGTGCAGTGGCAGAAATCCGAGCCAGAGCTAATCAAATCCTGCTGTCTGCTCTCTTTTATGGGAGTAATGTAATGTACTGCGTGGTTCTACCCACACTGCATATGCATGCGCTAGTAAACTGAAAGTCTCCGAAGTATTGATTCAGTTTTTTCCTTAGAAGCGGAAATCTATTCCATTCTTCCATTTCCTCAGGATATATATGTTTTCCAGTGGTGCTGGATTGAAACAATTGGGCGCATTACACATATTATTTAATATGACAATATGATCCCCAGGAGAGCAGAGCCGCTGTGGTTCCACCACATTATTTGACAAATGCTGGGAGTGGCTATGGATCCTGCTATACTTATTCATGCATTTACTCAAAGGGGACAATGGAGAGACTAAGCTTTGCCTGGCTGGGATCACATGGTAAACTCTACACCGTATGGATGCTCAGTGTCACGACATGCACTGAGCCCCATGCACGATGCAGAGAGAGCGTCTGAAGAGTCACAGCACATGTTATATATCAGTTACATAACAGCTATATAACTGGAAAATTGTCTTTTGGTAAAAGGGCACAGAATGGATAGGCGCGGTGTTAGTTGTCTAAGGAGGAAGATTAAGGTGGCACTGAATGTGCTCTACGCAGAAAAAACAGGGGATACATCACAGCGGAGGGGAAGGATCGTCGAGGTCGACTTAAGCATCTTGACGCAAATGATAATCAGACATCTTTTCCAACTAATGAGAAAATAGGGAAACATGCACGCAGACAAAAATCTGGCACAGATGTTGTATGAAGATTCTCAGAAGCTATGTAACCCCACAAAGCACCATTGTGACACTGATGCACACAGCATCTCCTGCTGAAGCTCATGTGATAGATGATTTTATACACTGTTCAGATACAAGCATCTGTGTTTGTGCTATACCTAGTATGTTTGAATATCTGAATCTGAAACTGGAATCTGAATCATTGCTGAAACTTTAGAGTATTATTATTATTATCATCATTATTATTATTATTAGTTGAGTATTATTATTATTATTTGTAATAATAATAATAATAATAAAATGATTATAACTTGAGTATAATCAGATTTGAATCTAAATATGGCCTAAAGACTTGAATGATTAGTTTCTTATCTTCACATTTTAAATCTTAATTTCTCGTATGCCAAACCATGGGAAATGCATATCTGAACATTAAGGTTGCTTAAACCTCCTCTTTGTATGAATACTGTGCAGTGTGACTTTCATCTTTGTCACAATCAGTGACATGCAAAATTGACCTACTTACAAATGAATTGACCAAAAAATAAATTATAATTAGAAAAAAAAAAACAAATCAGTCGAAGAAACAGTGACCACTGTTTTATCTTGGCAAAGTGTAGCTTTGTCAGAATCTTGATGGAAATATTTTATTGTGCAGATTTATTTGCTGTCACCAGGGGACAGTAAAATCAGCAGGAAACACAAACAGTGGAGCATTAATTTTTGACGGATGTACAGGGCAAAGATTTGTGGCAGAACTTCTACATCATTATATGTCATCTATGAATGATAAATGAAGATGCTTGGGCTTAAGAGCCAATGTTTTCCCATGACTGTAACAAGTAATGCTTGCTCAGTAGGGTTTATTGTGATTGTGACTTTTGACATAATCTGAAATGCTGCAGTAATATGACTTGAGACAGATTCTATAAGGTGACTCATGGGACTTAATGATTCAGCGCAGCTTTATGGGCCTGAAGAACAGGGGCAAAATTTCGGGGGAGGGGTCCATTGGTACATTTTGCATCCTGCTCGGGGGGCTCCACCTTGTTATATTATTTTCCAGCTGACTGGGGAGGTCCCTTAGGTATATTTTGTGATCACGTTCAACTGGTTATTCACCAAGACTAAAATAAAGCATTACCTATTCACGATCATAGCAAGATTGAGGGACCGGGTCACCTTTGGTATGTACGCTATATAATGCTGAGGTTAGTGAAAAAAGGTTTACCCTCAAAAGACCCACTGGGAAAGTTGCCAGATTTCCAGAAGGCCAGTCCGTGCCTACCAGAGAAGGACCAGGAAGGTTTGCCACACCAGTTCTCGGGCCATAAGGTCATCAGACCGATCCGGGATCCCTCCAACATCAATTATAAAGTAGTGTCGACTTTTGGGCTGATGTGTCGGGGATGCTTCACACCCCCTCCAGAATATGTGCACATCTGAGTTCTGGTTTGAGCTGTTTTCAAGGATCACGCAGACCTTGCATCCCCCGGGGAGTGATATAATCACATACTGAGATTTCAGCATAGGCCTGCCAAGCTTTGCTTGTTGTCCAGGCGATCTCCTCAGAGTCTACAATTCAGAGCCTCTGGCAGCCTATCACGTCACAGTTCAACCCACGTCAAGGTGCGATCTTAACAGTGTGCGCCCTTTTTCCCAACAATGTTAATGATGTCTTAAAGGCGGGTGCTGTCATTCAATTGTCAGCACATATCCCAGAAAAAGCCATTCGTTTTGACCTCCCATCAATTTAGGTCATTTATCAGCTTAGCTTTTTATCTTCAGAACTTTCAGCTGCAGTTTTACAAGTTAATGACGATTATTGCCCAATTGTTATGCCGAATGGTTGATTCCTCCAAACGATCAATTGCGATATCCCCGTGAGTCTGTTAAGGTGAGACTTAAACGGGATTCACTAATTATCGGTATCGCATACCTGGGTTAGAAAGTTCATCCAGCGAGCTGCGTCATCAGGTAAGTTTATTCAAATACTTCATAGGGTAGGTGGTGCACAATAATTGATGCCGATACAAATGCCTCAGTATTTTGTTTTTTTGCAGGTATTGTACATAAATGTACATAGAACCCATTTAGTATCATTGAGTAATCATGCTTTTTACTTACTACAATTCGACTGAGAAGAACTGTGATGTGGGGGATTGGGAACTTCTAGTCAAGTTGGTATTGGAAGAGCGGTGACATTTGCTAGAGGGTGCTAAGGGTCCCTTCTTGATCCTGACTGATCATTAGAATCTGCAATTTCTTTGTTCGGCTAAACATCTTTACCTATTTCCATTCCCAGATCGGCCTGTCTCCAAGAACAGTAAAACCGACAGTTTGAGGGGGTAGATAGCACGAGGGAACTGGCCTCCATCCTTCCTCATTGGAGCAGTGTCCTGGGGAATAGAGGAGGCCAAAGTTTTGTTCAGCCTCCAGATAGTTGTCCAGTAAACTGACATTTTGTACCAGAGTTCCTACAATCACGGACGCTCCTGTGGGGGTATTCTTTTCTTTTAGCTTGTCATGCCGGGGTTCATTGAACCAGAGCCTTGCTGCAGCAGTCCTTCTAGTGGCCTTCCATGCTACGTAACATTTGCCGCTATATTGCCTCTTGTCCCACCTGTGCCAGAAGCAAAAGCTCTTCCCAGGCCACGAAGGGTCGTTACAGCCCCTTCCTGTTCCACATTGCCCCTGGTCCCATGTAGCTTTGGATTTTGTTACAGGTTTTCCTTTGTCCCAAGAGTTTACAGGGGTGCTGACAATTGTACATCATTTTTCTAAGGGTGGGCAGTTTGTCCCAATTTCAAAACGCAATTTCGGACACACCCCTGGGGTGAATTTCTCTCTTGGGTGGAGTATGCCCAAAACTCCCCGCCCGTTGCTTCCACAGGGTTGTCTCTTTTACAGTGTTGCCTCTTTATAGCTGTTTCCTGTGCTGGAGGAGGTGTCGGTCCTGCTGGTTCATCGGATTCTCTGTCGCTGTTGGCGAACCTGGAGGTTGGCAAGATTCACATTATTGCAATCCCATGCCCGCATGGAAACGTACGCTAGTCGGCGTCGTTCTCGGGCACCCTCCCTTTGTGTGGGTCAGAGAGGTTGACTGGACTCACTATCTTCCCCTCTGTTTGTTCTCTCATAAGCTAGCCCCTCAATTCGTAGGTCCTTTTCCCATTGCCTATATTGTCAGTCCCACCACTGCTCACCTTCATCTACCTGAACCCCACGTGATCAGTCCCCTGACCACTCCTGCTGTGCCTCCCCCCCACCTCAGCTGATCAACAGAGGTCAGGTGTACAGCATCTGTGATCTTTTGGATGTTTGTCGCACGGGTCAGGTTTTGCAGTATCTCATAGAATGGTAGGGTTATGGTCCGGAGGAATGTTCCTGGTCTCCAGCTAGGTTTATCCTGGGTCCTTCAATCATTGCTGACCTCCGTCGCAGGCATTCTGAGCAGGCTGGGCCTACCGTCTTTGGAGGGGGGTGACCTCGACGAGGACTACCTTCCTGAGAAATCAAAATTGCCCGGTTTACGGGCTTCTAAACTGGATTGTCTGGTTTTCCCTTTCCTTGGGCAGTTTGACCTCTCAGCTGATTCCTACCAGTTTAATCAGTGGATCCTATTTTAGTTTGCCTGATCTGAAACTCCGACGTGAGATCTCTATGGCCAGTCCTGAATTCGAGCACTTATCTTCCTGTCTGTCTGCCTGATTATCTGCCCCCTGTTTTTGCCCCCAGACCCAGAGACTTGCCTGCCCCCTCTGATCTCCGACGCTCACTGCCCAACTCCTACCTGTCCACCAACCGCCGAATACCTGCCTAAGCCCTCTGACACATGTAGGATCACACATGCAAATATCACAGGGCTTAAATTCCAGGTGACCTGAGAGAAGGCCGAGCCTGGTACAAGAGGCACCAAAGGGGGGGCTACACACATAAACACACGCACACACACACACGCACACACACACACACACGCACACACACACACACGCACACACACACACACACACACACACACACACACGCACGCACACACACACACACACACACACACACACACACACACACACACACAGATAACAAGGGAGGCCAGCACTCCAACTTTTATTGCCCAAAGATTTAGGAACCTACAGACAAGTAGAGTGGACCACAAGGACAGCGGTCCCTCGACTTAGCACACAACCCCCTCCCCAGACATCCTGCCTTGCATACCTCTCACCCAACAGACCCACAGCCTAAATGAAGTTTCTTTAAGTTTGGCTTTTCTACACCCTATATATTGATTTACCCATGACTACCAGTTTCAATATACAGATAGGTTATGTTTGTATGTTTCCTTAGACAATCTTAGTGTTTTGTGTGCTACCCTTATAACCTTGTTCACGGAATATCACCTATTTTTCTCTTTTAACCCTTTTCACTTGAACTTGTATATAAATGTGAATAAATAATTAGGTATAGCTGCCACTGTATATATATTTTCATGGTTATACCAGAAGAGTATGGAATATTAAATAGTGTTACCAGTGTGTCCTATCTTCCAGAGAGTCTTCTTTCTTTGTTTAAGAACCCCCCCTTTTTCACATTCCTTTATCTGATCTTTGTCCGTTAGCAAGTTTCCTTTGTTCTAACATGCTATGTTAAAAGAACTGAATCAAAAGAACTGAATGTATATTATCTATTTTGGAGTAGATCAATTGGTATAAGCCACACCAACAAAAATATGTTGTGTCCAGATGTGCAACTTATATTGATATTACCAAAACGGCCATGCCTATCTAAGGATTAGATGTGCTGTTTTAATGTGAAGATGAGATGTGATGTCTGTACAAAATGTAACATCTGTTGATGTGCAACCCAAAACACCTGTATCTTCTACTGAAGTGAATCAGTCACATATATAAAATAATTAATTGTTTAATCGGTTAATACAGATGATATGAGGTGTGAACCTATGAAGCTGGTATGGCATGTTTGGTGTCAAACTGATGGACAATCACCCCTGATTCCAAATCTGGTCAGTAATTACAATGAAAGTGGATGTATGAAAAGTTACAGCAACTTAATGAAAATTATTAGTAAAGGTAGAATCAGTCGGGCCATAAATCCCAAAAGGACTGATATAGACCCCCTTCCGAAAGCCTGCCAAACGGATGGCCAGCCATTGTTCAAGGAGTGGGACTCCTGGTCATCCCTATTCATGAACTTTAGACCATAAAAACCTGGTACCTCAGAACAAAGGGGGACAGAAAAAGATCATCGAGCGGAAAGACCATCAGTGAGAGCAGGAAAAGAGAGAGAAGAAAAAGATCATCAGCCCGGGAGAAGAGAAGCGCACAAGGAGACCCAGCTGAACAGAAAACAGCAACCAAGACAACACTTCACCAGGAGAGAGAATCCAAGGGGCTCCACTCCACTGCTCCAAATGCCGCACCTTCCTGAGCGCCATCATCCCATCAGCTCATCCACTCTGCAACCAACTGCCAAGACCCCCCTTTCCCTGCAACCAAGTAAACCAACTTCCTCTTATCCTAGCAACCTAAGCTGTTCTGTTAACTTGCTAGAAGACTTTAAGGTCGTGTTTCCACAAACTTTGCTTGCTTTGCAGAACAGTATTTCCCTTTTAAGGTTACTCATTTAAATCCGGTCATTTCATTTACATAATACATTCTTTGTTTCTATTTCGTATTTATTGTTTGTGTTAGGTGTAATGTCTGTCTTATGTTAGTTGTAGTGTTAATTAGGAATAAATGCATGTCTTTTACACAACTTCAGCCTCTGTTCATTGAGTGCTTACAATAGTCCCTGCCTCTGTGCGATCTTGCTACACGCTCTGAAACCTCAAACTTGCCTGAAATATTGCGAGACTCTCTCTCATTGGCTGTGAGGGGAGCTTCGCTACCAATCATTTACATTACCTGATGACGCAGCTCGCTGGATGAACTTTCTAACCCAGGTTACTATATGCGATACCGGTAATTAGTGAATCCCGTTTAAGTCTCACCTTAACAGACTCACGGGGATATCGCAATTGATCGTTTGGAGGAATCAACCAATCGGCATAACAATTGGGCAATAATCGTCATTAAATAATAATTAATCAAACTCTAATTCATTTCAACATATTGGTAGAGATATTAAAAGTTACCTGAGCTAATAATTCCTACACACACATCACCTGAGCCCCACCTGCTTTTAACTTCTGTCTGTCATCTTGGAAGTAGTGGAGAGAGTTATTTTTTGCTCTCACAGCAAACCCTTCTTCAGTAAAGTCGAACCTTGCTCCTCATTCCACGCAAGTGTCTTTCTTCTCCACTTCCTTAACAGGGCCGATGTGCTGGGGATGGTCCACGGCCCCTCCAGAACACGTGCACGTCGAGTTTTCAAGGATCACGCAGACCCTGCATCCCCCGGGGAGTGATATAATCACATACTGAGATTTCAGCACAGGCCTGCCAAGCTTTGCTTGTTGTCTAGGCGATCTCCTCAGAGTCTACAATTCAGAGCCTCTGGCAGCCTCTCACATCACAGTTCGACCCACGTTAAGGTGCGATCCTAACAGCATGGGCATTTTTTTCCCAACAATGTTAATGATGTCTTAAAGGCGGGTGCTGTCATTCAATTGTCAGCATCTATCCCAGAAAAAGCCATTCGCTTTGACCTCCCACCACTTTAGGCCATTTATCAGCTTAGCTTTTTATCTTCAGAACTTCCAGCTGTTTTTATACAGTTTATAGGGTAGGTGGTGCACAATAATCAAAGCTAGTGCTAATGCCTCAGTATTTGTGCTTTTTGCAGGCATTGTACATAAACAAATGTGCATAGAACCTGCTTAGTACAACGCATAATCATCCTTTTCACTTACTACACTCATCCACGAGGAATCTGAGAAGAGCTGAAGTGACAGAGGGTTACAGTGAAAATGACAAAGAAAAAAACGAGAGACCAGTATCTGAAATGACGTGGACAAATTTTACAGCGGGGGAATGGAGCTGTTTTTCAGAGCTGCGATGAAAATGAAACTCCAGCTTTGAGTGAGTTTTAGCAGAGATAGAAGGAATGGGGAAGATGCACTGAGGTCAGCGCACGCAAGGACCTCCAGTTACAGAGCGAGAGGTGAAGTGAAGACAGCCGTGGAGCCAAGAGTGAAGGAAGAAACCTTTAATATGCTAATGATATCACCGGTATGAAATGAAGAAGACTTGAAGACACTTTAAGTGAAAGGTAGAACAAAGAGAAAGATGGGACTGTGGATAAACTGCAATGAAAACAAAGCATACGACCACAAGGTAGCTAACATTATAGCTGATGGTAAAGACTACAAGGTTATAGACAGCTTTTGGCTCCATCGAACATAAACGAAGGACTTGGCAGGAGGATTTAGAAACCTCTTCAAAACTACTGGCTGAACTCTATAATACAATACTCTACAATAATGAGACCATGCCCAGCTGGACTCTGGACCTTCCTGTTCCTCCTCCCTTGATTAACCTGTCAGGGATATATAGAGGCTGTCTCCGGATGAAGCCCTTGTGTGAGGTATTAATGCAGCTTCTTACTGAGCTGTTGACTCGCTGCACTTTTGGCTGTACCACTGGCCTCTGAACCCTTCTCGGTTTTTCTGGCCCTTCTCGCTGAACTTGAGCTGGACTCTGCATTCTCATTGGCCGGGACATGTTGCTGAACTGTGTTTTGACCAAGTTTTTGGGATTCCCCTGTTTCACTCACTGCCCTGTTAAAAAGCTGTCATCTAAGATTGTTTGTCTGTGGCTAACAGTACAGACACTGTTCACATTTACACTAGTGGATTGAGCTTTAAATGAGCAAATAGATAGATATCCAGGCAGCTAGCCAGCTAGATGGATGGATGGATGGATAGACAGATAGATAGGTAAGTAGGTAGGTAGGTGGATGGATGTTTCTGCATTTATTCTTGCCTAGATCCCTGTATCCCATGCAGCTCCAGTTAAATCTATAATGCAGAATGATCCTCCACCTGAATCTGCCACTGTTCGCATTTTAATTTTATCTCTTCGTGCCAGATTGCAGATTTTGCATATATCAGTCCGTTTTCTGAGGTAATAGCAGACCTGGGAGGGTCTTGAGCCCGTCTCTTGCCATCACCCCAGGCGTGGATCATGTCTTGCTGTCCCGCCAGTTCCTTCCCGCAGAGGTTCTCATTCTTTAAGTCGCTTGTCAGGACTGAGAGGTTTCCTCTCACTTCTGCTATATTCTCTCTGACTGCTGTTATTGTAAGTTTAAACTTTCATCTCACCGTCATTGCTAAATTATGAGGGCCTGCTGGCGTTTTATTTTGTATTTTCATTCTCTCTCACTGCCCACTAGCAGACAGTAAATGGGAGACCCTGCTTTAATGACTCCATGACTCCTCTGCTATGTATGTTCTCTATATTTAGAGGCTGGCTGGGGTTTCATGACCAGAGGCAGCTATTTGTACAGCTTTTTAACATTTGTGATGAAATTCCATGGATAAACCTGGTGATAAGACTGCAAACTGCTTTGAAATCCTATTTGGGGTTTAAGCCGTCTGTTGAGAATTAATACTGTACAAACAATTTTCAAATCTAACCGAATCTGAAATACAGCTAGGAGAAGCCACTTTCATAGACTTTCACTTTCACAACGCAACAGAAAATTCTGTGACACAAGCTGTAGGCGATGCAGTGATGCAACGCAATCAGTCATATACGAATCAAGTAAATCATGTTTTGCATGATAAAGAAACGAAACCATGAGGCATTGAAAAAACACACAAGATCAAATGCTGTTGTAAGTACTGAGTACTGGGTATTTATTAAGGCTGAATGCCAAATTGTGTTGGGCTAGTCTGAACGTTCATACATTGACATTAAAGGGAAGCCTATCACTGTTGTCATATAACAATATGAGTCCGCTTATTGGTGCTAGCAAAAGGCTAGGGGCTCGGCACACTTTCATTTAGATATAATGACTTCCCAAAGCAATCGTGCTGAATGGAGATGGGAGAAGGAGCCCAAATGAGAGGAGAAGCGGCCTATCTGTTTAATCTCCCTTTTCATCAGAAATCGATTAACTGCTCCAATAGAATTAATTACCTCCAGACTCTGGTATAATTAACAACACGATGGCGGTCTCCCAAAAATCTGGATTTAATATGGCGAGACAAAGGCAAATTCAAATTGAAAAGGAAATGGAAAGAGTGAGGGGTATATTTTAGCAGAAGGACATGATCTCGCCACCGAAGCCTCCCCACTCGTGGTGTAAAAAGAAATTAAATTGGCAAATTGTACTGTCGAACTGGTCTGTTAAATGAAAAGTGGGGCAGGAGTGTGGCAGGCAAGGGCTGTAAAGAAGGCGTGTACCTGAACTGGATGAAGGTGCCGTGGGTAACATGCTCAGGGCTGCCAACTCTTATGCATCTGGCGTGACACTCACGCTTTCAGAATCTCACGCAAGAAATGTTATGGCAAATCTATATTATTCCATTATAGACCTAAAATTAGCTACATTTTAAGCTTTGAGGTAGTATTTACAAGGTAATAGAACTGTTACACACACAAAAATATACTTGTGCATGTGTGCAGACTTGTCTCAAATTGAAAATCACACTACAGCCAGCCGACCAAAGTTGGCAACCCTGAACGCTTATCCTGCAGCGAGAAGAGAAACATGCAGACACGACAGACCAGCTGCTAGCTGCCCAAAACCTCTTTGTGCAGGGGATTATGGATCTCTGTTTACATACTGTACAGTATAGGAGACAAAGGGTGCAAGGGTACCCAGACTGACCATGCTGCATTACAAACCTGCCATCCATCCTATACCCAACCAAAAATCCACCTTGGGGGCTTCTAAATGTCTGTTTATTTAGTTGCACAGCGAAACAAACATGCTACACTTTACAGCTCATGGGCGACAACAGCACTCTCTATTTACCATTTAATTAAAATGTGAAGCAGCAAAGCTGACAACAGTAATTTAGTGTTTAGCTTTCGGTGGTAGAGTTGTACCAGGAGACTTACAGCAATAACTTGTATGTCTGGTTGAGTATCACTTCATGCCAAAGCTTCTCTTTTGTCTGACTAGCACTTTATTTTGTGTATCCAAACCCATTACTTTGTGCTGGCCAAGGATTTTTGTTTCTTTAAATGATATTAATGAAAAAGAATATTCTGAGTTTTAAATTGTATTTAAAAAAAAAAACTGGAATTGAAATCTTCAACACAGTTAAATCATGTGTGAAATTAGAAAATTCTGAAATATGTTGTTCATACTTATCATTTTCAGGAATTAATGATCAATTTAGATGCACATTATACTATCATTTTCAAGTACATCTTTGTAAGAAGAATACTGATTATTGTTTAAAGAGGATATTTACCCCCTACCCCAAACGCCAAGAGCCTGTGAATTTATAGAGGATTTCGGTGGCTAAGCCTCATCCATATGGAGGACATGTTTGTTTGCTGATTGCCTGTTCCCAGGTGAACCCTTACAAAAATTAACCATGGTTTTACTACGATTAAATAAACATGGTTTACAGTGGTTTGCCGTTTTTCATGTTTTTTTGCGTAACTATGGAAACCATTACTATGGTTTTATCATGGTTTCGCTACAGTTAAACCCTAGTATAATCTTGGTCATAAACCATGTTTTTTGTTTTACCATGGTCTTTATCATGGTTTTTGTTTCATTATGGATAAACCGTGGTAGTACTATGGGTAGTATCAAAGTACCATGAGGTACCATAGTAAAACTAAAACCATAGGAAACTAAAAACCATTGGAAACCATAGTGAATTTTCATAAGAGAAGCCCCATCCATGTGGATGACATGACTGTTTTCCAATTGGCTGTTCCCTGGTGAAGTCCCATCCATATGGACAACACATCTGTTAGCTGATTGGCTGTTCCCTGGTGAAGACCTATTGATCTGGACATCACATCTGTTTGCTGATTGGCTATTATCTGCTGAAGCCCGATTCAGTATTGTAATGAATACATAGTGTGAAAGGAGGTTGGGCATCCAAAAAGTAATATATTATGTCTGCCATATGTTGCATTTCGAGATTTGTGCTTTATCACATTTGGGCAGCGATGTAGCTGTAATATGTCGTGATTCTATTTATTTTTTGTACACGTGTAGCTGTCAGCTTCAATCAATATGTGCACCTGAACAATTGAGGCCCATAAAAACAGCCCTCATGGTGTTTGCAGTGTGTCCGTGCATTAAGAAATGCAGGGAATGTGACACAACATTTACGGCATTCTGGGTAAAATGTGACACGGCTGTCTTTATGGCCAATATGTTTAAAAGAGGAAAACAAATCATGACAAATAAGGGATGCACCTTCAGGAGCAAGATTTTTATGAAGCACGCCCAGCGTGCTCAGCTCAAGAATTTTGGTTCATATTTTAAATCAGCCTCAGGGTATCAGAACCTTGGCAATTTTGCTGACAACAAATGTGTTTTGTTCTAAATATCTCACATCATCAAAGCACAAAATGCTTTTCAGAAAAATGGGTATTTTGTAGTGATCCATTGTAGACAACATTTTCACGATTGTAGTGTTTGTCTGTAAACTAGATAAACATTAGAAAGGTGAGTTTACAGTGGATATAGAAAGCACACACACTTCTGTAATAATGCCAGGCATTTGTGATGTAAAAAATGAGACCACAATAAATAATTTCTAAACTTTTCTCACCTTTAATGTGACCTGTACAATTCAACTGAAAAATATAAAAAATAAAACATGTACAATAAGCTGGTTGCACAATCGTGCATATCCTTGAAGTAATACAGTGGTACCTCGGTTCTTGAACTCAATAGAACTTGAGTTTCTTGAATGTCGAACAAACCAATTTGACCTAAAACTCGATCTGAATAATAGAAGTCGAACCGTGAAAAATTTGATCAGAACTCGAACTTTTTAGGGTTCGATCGGGAGTGCCGAACGGATTAAGTTTGAAAACATACAGTAGGTACCACTGTACTTCGTTGAAGCACCTTTCGACACATCTGCCATTAATTGAAGTGATTCTGATTGACCCTAAAGAAATTCAGTTGTCCTAATAGGATTCTTCTGACATTTACTCAGTTGCATCCTACAGCAAAAGCCATGCTTCACAGAGACCTTACAAAGCATCAAAGGGTTTCCTTTGGTGAAAGGTACGTATCAATCAGGAAAAGGGTACAAAAATTTCCACAGCATTAGATACCAGGGAACACAGTGAAATGAGACATCCAGATGTGGAGAAAATATGGGACAGTAATGTTACCAAGAACTGGATGGCCCTCCAAAATTGATGAAAAGACAAGACAAAAACTGGTCAGGGAAGCTGCCCAGAGGCCTATAGCTACACAATAGGAGCTCCAAGAATTTCTAGCTAGTACTGGTTGTGTACTACATGTGACAATAATCTCCCGTATTCTCCATATGTCTGGACTATGCGGTTAGAGTTGCAAGATGGAAACCTTTTCCTGCAAAGAAAAACAACCAAGCGCTTCTAAGTTTGCAGAAAAATACATCAAGTCTCCCAAATGCATATGGGAAAATGAGTCTGATGACACAAAGGTTGATTTTTTTTGGCCACAATTACAAAAGGTATGTTTGGTGCAGAAGTAACACTTTGCATCTCCAAAAGAACACCATACTTACAGTGAAGCACGGTAGTGGCAGTATCATGCTTTGGGGTTATTTTTCTTCAGTAGCAACTGGGGCGTTAGTCAAGCTGGAGGGAATTATGAACAGTTCCAAATACCAGAGGATTTTTACGGCTGACCACCCTAATTAACCGCAATCAAGACTTTTTCCCGTCTTGTCCCCTTTAAAACCTGGTTTGACCCCACGCACAGTGCGAGGTATTGTTGTATTCATGCATCATATGTCAAGTTCCTAGTCCCCTCTTCCACTGGCTTTCCCTTGCTTGCTCACCTGTTTTCCTTTCTGTTTACCAAACTCCCTGGACCTGTGACCTCAACCACAAGTATTGCCCAGTGATTCAAGTTCTGTCTGCCTGATCTCTCTAATAAATCCGCCTCTCCCTGCATATTGGGTGTCAGAACTTCTGTGTTTGACACCGATTTTTAGGGTCTGTCCTTATAAGGCCTGTTTTCCTGAGAGGCTCCTCCAGACCTTGTGGAAACAGGAGGGAGAAGAAATATCAGAGTGTCATTTTCTGTTCAATAAGCTCTGCATCAGATGATAAGACAGAGTAACATGGCCTTGTTTTGCAAATCTGAAAATTCTCCTCCCAAATCCCAGAAATAGAACCTCTGCTTTCCTGCCAGTTCCTGGTTCCTTTGGGGACTTTATGTAACACATCAAACTTTATACAGTACAAAGAATCAAAGTATCCTTACATTAGAATGCAACGTCCTTGAGATGTATAAACACTGTAATGAAAAGGTTTGTGGGATTTTTAATGGCACAACAGCTTTCATTAAATGAGCCTATGCTTCTTTTACATTACAGGGTACTTACTGGTTTTATAAAGAGTTCTGTGAGAGCATGCTCTTAATATGGAAGTCATACCGGAATGCTTCAGATTGAAAAGCGGCCACATTAGCCTGTGAAAGTTCAGAGACAATGATTTTCTTTTTTTACTTTTGTTCTGTAAGGGCACATTGAATCATCTTCTCTGCTCTTTTGCTTTCATTACTCTCTCTGTGACCCTGGCGGCTATGAGATCTGCGTATTCAATGCCCAATACCGCGACTTGAGGAGAGCGTAGCCTTCTCCAGCAGAGCTGTGTTAGGGAAACCACATCTTTGCATTGTCTGCTGCAGCACAGTGATTTTAATAAACAAAGTGCTTCGGCCACCATGTTTGTAAATGTTGGATTCTGGCCACCTCAGATTACTGTCAGTACATTTACATGCACAGCTAAATTGAACTACGGTTATAGCTCGAATACGCCATTTAATCGGACTGCAATCCTTGTCCCAGTATACATGCATGGGAGGGGAATTGATTTATTGATGGAAGTTTGTCTAACTCCGCTACAATAGGTGGCAATATGGCTCCTTTCTACTTGTTAGTATTAGGCTTTTTCTGGTTGACCTATCTGATCAGAAGAACAGACACAACAAGATCAGGATAGCATAACAAGAAGTAACCTTTTTTGTATAATATACTGTAACAGCAGGGTACCGCAATGTGATTTTGTTGTGATAAATATTGGGTATTTATGAAACAAAAAAGGAGTTCTTATGAACCTGTCTAGGAGTGATTTTATTGCAAGGATGAAAATGATTATGATCGTCTCAGAGAAGGCGCTCAGGGAGAAGCAGCCGAGGTAAACTTTAAACTCATTTAAAGATTTAACCTCCTGAGACTCCACCCATTCATTTATGTGCACTGTAGTGGACATTTTGTTTCTGCATCTATTTTTTCACTGATGTATGGAAACATGTTGTACACTAAAGAGGACATGCTGTGAAATTAGAAATAAAAATAAATTTGAAAAAAATCTAAATTGCAAGATGTCTTATTTCCTCCAAAGACAAAACCCCTAAAACTGTAGGGCACATTATCCCTTGGGTCTCAGGAAGATATACTACACAATCTTGAAAAGGAGTAATCATTAAAATTGCAAAACCTCCTAGGTTTTTTTCTCATGCGACAGAGTAAAAATGTTTAGCAAGACTTGAACTCCCTACGCTATGATATCCATGCCAAACTGAAGGTAAGAAAAAGACTGATCTTAATCTAGCTGAATAGCAATATAAGAAATAGATGTGCATAACTTGCGATGTTGGTGTTGTAGCCCTTGTATTGTTTTTGTTAATGGTTACATTTCCTTATTGTCGCGCGTACTGTATGTTTACCCGTGTCTTATGTGTACCCGGTCCAATCCCAGTGTGTATTTAGCTTACATAAGTCTCCCACCGGGTATGCATCTTACAGTTCAGCATCTGACAACCTTGTGTTTCCTGTGTGCAACTGGTTCGGAGCTCGTTCGGTGCCTGATGTAGTCTTTTTCAGGATTGTTAATAAAGAGCGTGTTCCTCCCGGCAAGCGAGTCTCTGTGTCTCTCTCTCCTCCCACGTTGCCTCGGTCTGCCCGACGCCACAGTATTAATATATGAGTATTAATAATGCGCAGAGCGTCTTGCCCAGTTTGAGTCCGATTGAATGTATACATGCAAGAGTAAATTGACTCCCAATCGCATTACATGACGTCAAGAAGTACAATTTCAGTCGGACTAACATGTTTATATGTGTTTTAAAAGTCCAGTTTTAGTCAGACTAACGCAATAATTCAATTTTCTTAGTGTGCATGTAAACATACTGTGTGACTCACCTTACCTGGAAATAAGGCAGTGACATGGAGCTACCTCAAGTGTGGTCTTCTACACACGTGCAGGACTGGCTGACATTGCTCATGCATTAGCCTTAAGATCATCACTGTAACATAGCATCCCAAATAAATAAACTGAATTCTATATAGAACACAGGAAAACACAAAGAATCACAGTACCAGATGTGGTTTGTTGAGGCTCCCCCTTGTTTGTTGCCATGGAGAAAAAATCCTGTTGTCAGGCAACATTCAACAGACCATACCATTGACTTTCTCGGACCACAATCCTAACCCCTGTGATCATAATCCTAACCCTTACCCTAAACCTATCCCTGATCCTAAACCTAATCCTAACCCTTCCCTCACATTCTCAAAGGGGGACCAGATCGTCTATAATAATAATGACAGAAATACAGCCTTCCTCATGCTCGATAAGGGTTTATGCCTATAGCATCTGTGAACACACACAAGGCCGCATGGAAGGTGAGGTCTTCGCAGATGGAGCTGTCCTTGACCCAGTGGCTGCCTAATCGAAGCAGCTGTGTTAGGTCATGCGGTTCAGCAGATAGCTTGCAGCCGGCATCCACCCGTCTGCCCTGCTGGGTCTCTCAGCACTGCAACCCTGTCATCCTGTTCAGCGGGCCCACCATAGACTCTGCCGCTTCCAGACTGGAGCAGCTGTGTTGGGGTGTGCCGCCCAGCAGAACCCTGGCTGCCGGCATCCACCCATCCGGCCCACTGGGCCTCTCAGCACTGCTACCCTGTTATCCTGCTCACGAGCCCACCGCCGACTCTGCCGCTTCCAGACAGGCGTCGTGCTCCAGTGCTCAACTAGAACGTCCTTCTGACCTACCGACAGAGAGCGTCACGACGCAGCTCCTACGATCGTCGCCATCGCCTGCAGCCCTAACGTCCACGGAGAGCACAGGAAACCATTTTATTGTTAAATAAAGTAAATGTTCCCATTGTCATATCTCTATCCAGCTGTTTGCTTTTAAGAAAACTGTACAGGCTCCTTAATCATTTGAGGATGATTTTTAAAATAAAGCCACCAGACGAGTGCTATTACAGTCTTAAATATAGTGAGCTAATTTATTTTCCTGTTTAAATGTTAGCACAGTAATTTGGACCAAGAATGGACTGATTTCAGATTAAACACATTTGCCTGAAACGTAAAAACACTTACTGTCGACCTATTTAGATATTATTTTCAGTAATGTTATTCTTACATGTATGAGTATTAGGTAGATAAATCATGTGGGCCTGAGCCCATGGCTATTTCAGACATCTGGCCACTGTGTGATTTAGAGTGTTCAGAATTAAACTGGGGTTTTCTTATTTTTCGTATTTTATCAACACGGACAGCCCTCTTAAGGAAGCAGCAGCGCCATGTCCCACTTAATATAACGACTGAATGTCAAAAGGACACAGAATCCAGACAATCGTTCTGTCTAGTGACATAAAAGCTCCCTCCCCACCTCTCTGTGGCTGACCTACTCTGTACTCATTTAAAAATGAATGTCTTACTCTGAAGTAGTGCTGGTAAAGGTTTATGGGTCATCGAGATGCCTTAAAGAAACGCCCAAAATAAATATATCGCTTCCGAAACCATAGAGTGTAATTAAAACTCTGCCTAGAAACTTTCTTGCATGTTGGATCTGCATGAAGGTGGTATTTTCACTGCTTCGCCTGCCTCATGGCAAATTAAACAGGTTATTCCCTTTTCTCCCCATTTTTATTATATCTTATTATAACAAAAGGGCTCCAGAAGACTCCGTTCTTTATCGTTTTTCATGTAATAAATTTGCTCACCCATGAAGGAACTGATTGTAGATCAGCATTGTCTCTGTGAAGAAATTGTGGTGAAATCAGCGTTTGAGCTCTTCTGTGTGGTGGCCAGTGAGCAATGTGCAAGATAGTAACTGATATCACTTTCATTCAAAGACTATGCTTCATTCTCTCAAACATTTTCATTAGTATTTTATGACTTTTCCCAGTAAGACCAACATTTCTGTCTGAAGCTCTTTTTAAAACTGTTGGACACGAATACCAAGAATTGAGGATCTATATGGTTTCATGTAAAAGCAACATATTTGCTATGAACGTTAATGCTCAAAAAACTAGATTTAAACAAAAGGTTGGAGGACTGGCTTAGTAATACCCATCATGGGGTAGGACCCGTTGACCAGCTGGAAGATCTCCACAAGATCATGCTGGTAGTTTGGAGGAGGTGCGTACATCGATCGGAGTGGCTCGAAGGAAGGAATGTGAGCTTGCACAGCATGGGAGATGTCAGTGATGTGTATAAAACAGCAGGGCGCTGGAGGACGTTTTCATGAATTTGCTTGCCCTATTGAGTGAGCTCTTGTGCTGGGAAGCTCATTGTGTCACACAGGATGGTGTGCGATGGAAGGGTTTATAATGTTAACTAAGGGGTTACTGCAAAAATATGCTTTCCATGTGTCTGCATCAAAACACATGCCAAATGTGAACTTACAGAGACACTGAAGAGTTTTGGAGAACTCAGTAAACAACAAAAAAAATGTTTTTCTGACTCGCAAAACTTCACTTATCTCCGATTCCTTCTACATACCGCCTTTTACATACATGCATCTCGGTGATCGTTACGAAAGGTCAGTGATTGCTTGCAATAAAAAGTGGTTTGCCAGAAACACGGTGTCTATACTCTTTTGTTTGTTTGTTGTTTTAATTTACGGATGAGGAAAGTCTTGTTTGTTGTCTGCGTGATTTCAATTTTGAAGAACTAGTTTGCTGTTTACTAGATTGTTTTGCTTCTGAAAGTATTCCGGTTCACACAATAGACACTCCAGAGTCTAGAAAGACCCAGTGTGGAGGAGAACATTCAAAGATGTGATAATATGATATACACTAATGAGTCTTCGAATCACTCTAGCTTAATGCTGTAGAAAGGCGTCAATTAGGAGCGAGGTATGAAAGAAGTCAAAGGCATCATTGAGAGAGTAATGCTCTTTGGACAAAAAAGGCAAGTCCTGCTGTCCCATCGGATCTGCTGTGTCTGGTGCCTGCTGAATCCAGCAGACTTCTTTGTGAATCTCTGTCTGTTTTCTGGCTGTTCCGCTCTATGCACCATGTTGTCGCCACTAAGTGAGATGTTGACTAGCCAGCCAAATAAGTGTGCTCAATGCCGCGCCAAATCTGTATCTGGTATTTAAAGAGGATTTTGTTTTGTTTTGTTTACAAAAATGGAGACAATCTATGGTATAATTATTAAGCCCTAATATAATTGTTTCACACCCCTAATGCAGTCATGATTCAGAAAGCTCAGGTGTTAAATCGCCAGTTAATAGCCTTTCAAATCAAAGTTTAATGAGAAAATTCCACTGAGAGTGAGATAGCACACCTCCATGTACTTATGCTGAGAGTGATGTAACATACTTCAAATTCTGATAGTGAGGTAACACATGTTCATGTTCAAATGCCGAGAGTGACATGACATTATAAGGTAAAGGTGTTCTGAGAGCGACATTGCATTACAAGGTAAAGGTGTGCTGAGAGTGACACAGCAGGTCTCCACATTCAAAATTGGAGAGTGAGTTAACACACCTGCACTTTCAAATGATGTGAGTGAGATAGCACACCTCCACCTTATAATGCTGGGAGAGAGACAACGCATTGCCATTTATTGCTGAAAGTGACACACCTACACATTTTTAATGCTAAGAATGAGATAAAACACCTGCACCATATAATGTTGATGGGGAGGTAACACACCACACCACCGCATTAAAATGCTGAGAGTGAGATAAAACACCTGCACCATATAAAGTTAATGGGGAGGTAACACACCACACCACCACATTAAAATGCTGAGAGTGAGATAAAACACCTGCACCATATAATGTTGATGGGGAGGTAACACACCACACCACCGCATTAAAATGCTGAGAGTGAGATAAAACACCTGCATCATATAATGTTGATGGGGAGGTAACACACCACACCACCACAATAAAATGCTGAGAGTGAGGTAAAACACCTGCACCGTATAATGTTGATAGGGAGGTAACACACCACACCACCACATTAAAATGCTGAGAGTGAGATAAAGCACCTCCACCTTCTATTGCTGACAGTGGCATGTTACACTGTCATGTTCAAAAGAGTGAGATAACACTGTTTAGTCCTGCACAGCTTTAGCACATGTGAAGAAACATCTAGACATGCTCTCCATAGGGCACCAGATTTCCAGAACACTCTGGCATTGCCATGATCATAAATTCTATGTTAATATTACCAGAATATGAAGGATACTAAACAGTGTCAAAGTGGCCTATGTGTTACCATGCAAGGGGAATCATCCATCTATCCATCCATCCATACATATATCCATCCATGCATCCATCCATGCATCCACCCATCTTCCAAACACTGATCCTGATCAGGATTGCGGGGAGATCAATTGTTGAGAATCATTTACAACACTATTTTGACATCAATGTAGCATGTTTAAAATAATAATAATAAGAAAATCTAAATCCCAATCAAACATGGTCTGTCTAGTGGCTTCCCTGTACTAGACATTCAGTGAATCTATGGATATTTGTCACAACACCGCCGGAGGATCACAGATTGCTGCCAGGCACAAAAACATTGTAGGTCCTTTGAGAACCAGCTAAACTGCATTTTGACAGCAATGTCTGAAAAGCCTGATGAAAACATTACTAAGGTCATGGAGGGACCTTTCTGCACTATCTACAGCTTTGTGCTGTAATAATGGAAAATCAAAGGACACTGAAATGCTCAGGTTATTCACAGGGCTGTGTTTTAGTCACCATGTCATTCTACACAAAGAAGCTATTTCATTGGCTAACTCTGTGACCTCAGCTTTGCTATCTGCTCAGAGCAGGGGTGGCCAATCATATCCGCAAAGGGCCGCTGTGTGTGCGCGGGTTTTTTACTGCAGTTCCCTAATTATTTTACTAATTAAAGGACTGATTGGCCGAGTCCTCCTCGCATCTGGGTTTGAACAGCTGACCTAAAAGTTACCCCAAAAACCTGCATACACACCGGCCCTTTGTGGATAAGATTGGCCACCGCTGGCTCAGAGGAATACTAAACAGACGCACAAGCCTGATGCTTCAGCTTCTAGGTGGAAACTTCTAGGTTCTCAGAGTGCTATCTGTGGTCCAGGGTGGTGGAATGAAGCCACAGATTGCTTGGGTAAGCGTGATCTGTGCTCTGATTGTTTATTTATCAACCCTGAACTGTGGGTCATGACAGAGCCACACACAGTGACAGAAGTCAGGAGTCGTTATTCAGGTGGAAACATGCTTCTCCCCCATGGGCACCAATGTGGAGAGCTGCCAAGCCCTTGCTTTCTGACTGTTAGAAAGAGCATAGCACATTACCTCGGTGCATAGAGATTTTCCTGGAGTGAAGACTTTTAAAAGGTCTTAGAGGAAAGGTAGCCATATACCCTTTATGAGGCCTTAGAGGAAAGGTAGCCATGTCCCCTTTGTGAGGCAATAGAGGAAATGTAGCCATGTTCCCTTTGTGAGGCCATAGAGGAAAGGTAGCTATGTTCCCTTCTTGAAGCCATAGAGGAAATGTAGCCATGTTCCCTTTGTGAGGCCATAGAGGAAAGGTAACCGTGTTCCCTTTGTGAGGCCATAGAGGAAAGGTAACCATGTTCCCTTTGTGAGGCCATAGAGGAAATGTAGCCATGTTTCCTTTCGTGAGGCCATAGAGGAAAGGTAACCATGTTCCCTTTGTGAAGCCATAGAGGAAATGTAGCCATGTTCCCTTCGTGAGGCCATAGAGGAAAGGTAGCCATGTTCCCTTTGTGAGGCCATAAAGGAAAGGTAACCATGTTCCCTTTATGAGGCCATAGAGGAAATGTAGCCATGTTCCCTTTGTGAGGCCATAAAGGAAAGGTAACCATGTTCCCTTTATGAGGCCATAGAGGAAAGGTAGACGTGTTCCCTTGGAAGGCAGAATTAAGTAGCATGTTAAGGCCTCTTTTTCCCAGACTTGTCCTCTTTTTTGGGACCAAAAAATGCCTGAAATGTCTTGTATTCTGCTTTTTGTCATATTAACATTGACTTTGCAAGGTCAGAATTCTTTCTGTGTGCATATTACTGTTGCTTTGACAACTCATAGCATCCTGCCTCCATGTCTTTTTTTGAAAACTCATATATGGTAACCCTAGTATTAAGTCCTCATCATCATGTTCCCCAGCAGAGGGATGAGGTACATGAGTTTTAGATGAAGTGCTGGGGATCAGAGTGCTGGATCACATTCAGTCACTCCTTCTTATTCATTGCAGTGATATTCACAGTTTATATGTGTACACTTGCCATGTCCTGTAATGTACTGCAAGCTGGAGCTCAGCAGTTACCTTTTTCCCCTCTGCTTTTCAATGGTGCAAACAGCGTAGAAATGCTAGCTATCACGCCACGCCCACCTCGTTAGCTCATGTTCATTCCTGATTGTCATCGCCTGTTTCCTGTTCCTCTTGACTTGTCCTGTGTGTTTAGTCCATGTCTGAATTAGTCTCGTTAGATCCGTCATCGATGTTAGTTGATGTTAGTGGTGTTCGTCCGCTGTCAGCCCCGTTTGTCTGAATGAGCCCCGTTTTGCCTGATTTCTTGGCTTCGCTCGCCTGCTTCCCCGCTCGCCTGCAGCCGACACGTGACACTAACACGATCAGAATGGCAGATTTATCGCTCGGCCGGATTCGGAGGTGAAGCTGCTGTGCTGTGGAGCACAAGGGGCGATTTGTGTGGGTAATGCTGGAGATAGTTGCCGAAGCATTTCAGTGCTGGGGGCGTGCAGGTCAGCTCTACGCCGCTGAGGAGTTCAGAGATGGTCTTAAAGCCAGAGGTTAAGAGCTTCAGAATTTATTCAGGAAAATGAAAAGTGAATGGAGGAAGAAGTCGCTTAAAATGTAGCCTCTTTACAGAAGATGACAGGAGATTTAGAAGGACACTTCTGGTGTTTCTGGACTGCATCAGGCAGATCGTCATGTTAGGCATGAACTCACAAAGGCTGTGTTTTTCCTTTCATGGAGATTTGTTATGTTGGAAACTCCTGAAGTGGCACCATGGCACCCCCCCGCACCACCACCTCCTCGCTGGAAAGCCCCGGAAGGCCTTTTCCCTGGTGCACATTCTGTTTTTTTTTTTAATAAATCCAGGCTGAGTTCAGCCTCTCTCACTCACTTGGGCATGTCTGTCGAATGTAGGGCCACATAAGAGGTGGTCGCATTTAATCCTTCAGCTTTCAATGCGGCGTCTGCAGCGCCCGCAGCGATTTCACAGTGCTGATAGACATGTCCAGCAGGCCTGTGATGGAGGTTCGCAGCGTGACCCTGAATGTTTAACGCTGCAGGGGAGCGACTGGTGGGCAGGCGGGCTGGGGGGGGGGCATTTTTTTGCCAGAGGCCTCACTGAGGTGTTTCCTTAGCCTCACATACATAATGTCATCTGCAAGCACAATAAATGGACATGGGGGTTCCTTGGTGATCACTGTTGGAGCAGCAACGGCGGTCCATGTGAGACTGAATACCGGCTTTCATATGCTGCTCACCGCTCTGATCTCTCAGGGCGCAACTACACAATGAGCTCATTGTGACACTGATAAAGTTCCCCCACCAGAACAATTGCCAGGGAACAACGCCATTGATTTAATCCCTCTGGTTGCCAAGTTGCCCTTTGTTTCAGTGAAGATCCACATCTCTGCACACTTAGACATAACGTTGTGTGCATGCAGAGTCTGCAGCTTTCTTAATTCAGAATCAGGATTATTTGACCAAGTATGCTCACACGTTGCCTTCCGGGCACTATCCTGCCCTGGGTTACTCCTTGCCCGGTGCTCATAGCTTCCAGGATAGGCCCTGGACTCCCACAACCCTGCATAGGACAAGTGGGTACAAAAGATGAATGTTTACTTTATTGAGCAGGAGCTTTTATCCAAAGCAATGTGTTTTTATGGAGAAAATAGGGCCAGACAGTCCCAAGAGCAATTGAGGGTTAAGGGGCCCAGTGATGAAATCACTTGCCCTGGTATTCAAGCAAATGCCCGATTAAAGGGATACGTGTCCTAACTCACTGAGCCACATGGCACATCTAAAGAGGATTTGTTTATGGTTATCAGAGCTCACATGCACACAGTAGGGACAGATATTTAAGACAATTCAAGACAAGGGAAGCAGGAAATAAAACGAACTAGAGAATAACATATTTAATTGCACACTTTCCTAAGTGTGTCATTCCTAATGCTGTCCTGCCCTTTTTAGCGCAATCAAATTAGCATATTTCAAAATAATTTCCAGTTCCATATGTCTTTGCATGGGTATGCAGGTCATATCGAATGCTTGTTTTTGCATAATGTGCTTTATGCTTTTACGGTGTTGTATAGTGGTAGTGCTCAGTGTATTGAAATTCATTATGGACCTACAGAGAGTGATGTAGATCTGAGCTGAGCCGCAGTGGGACATGTGCAGTCTAATCCCTAGTGACACCTGTGCCATTAGTATTATGGGAAACGCTAAATTGCCTTTGATGGACGCTGTTGACGGCAGTGTGGCTGGAATCAGACAGGTCGCAATCGCTCAAAGAGTGCCATCTAATCTCCGCTGTCTCCGGTGCCCATGGGAGCCGAAGCTCTTCAGTGGTTTGGCGTTCACCATTCTGTCTGTTTGCATGACATGCTTCTGTTACCCGCGACTCACCGCCAATCTCCACCTGCCACTGTACCTGGACACACTCGAGGCACTCGGAACTGAACTGACCTCTCGTGTCATCCCCGTCACGGGAAACGTTGCACTTTGCAATCGCTTCGGAGCTTCCGTGTTGCATTGTGGGATGGAAGATTCACGTGCCCAGCACTATTTAGAGGTACCAGTTCACTTGAAACCGGAGTACTGAGCAGAGATCCGTGCATCACAAAGAGAATAATCAAACTCTACACTCATTGACTAGGGCACAGGTGCAAACCTCAAAGTCAGGAGGCGAGAGGCCACGCTGATGCCCAGTCTTTTCCTCAAAGATCCTTCTGATGCTTGCCGAATCATCACTGCTGTCACTAGATCTGGGGGTGCAGGATGACCCCGGTTGGCATGGTGGTCTTCAGATCTCTATGCAGGATGTTTCACACGATATTGGTTGTGTCGTAACATGTAATAGCTTAATTAACCTAACTCACTTTTCTGGGACTAAATCACTAAGCAGACACCGATCAGTGCCGTGTACAGAGCACAACTTAATAAGTACGGTTCTGAAATGCTGTGCAGTAAAGAAGTAGCATTTTACTGACATTTTACGAAGAAATGATTTTTAAATGCTTTGATTACAAAACAGTGGCATTTCAAAGTTGGATGCATTATACTTGGTTAAAGTTCCACATGAGAAAAGAACCCAAAATAATATATTATAGTAGTTTAAAGATGGAAAGTTCACTGCTGAAGTAAAAAATCGATATCCATTTATTTTAAAGGACAATCTATGCATGTTTTCCTTCAGTGGTCATCATAACACAGCTAATCTGAAACAAAGCCTGAAACAAAAACCTACTATACTTGTCAGAACTGTTAATCCAATATACTCTCATCCTAGTGATAAATTATTTTAAAATAGAGTTCCTGACACCTATGTAGGTGTTTGATTGCATCCCAAGCTGGTGTCTTGGGTCAGCTCTGACATGCAGATCGAATTTCTTATGCATTCCTAGGTGGGTGTTTGATTGCATCCTAAGCTGGTGTCTTGGGTCAGCCCTGACCTGTAGGGGACAATTTCTCTGCTTTCCCAGGTGGGTATATAATCATATCCTGAGCTGGCATCTTGGGTCAGCTCTGACCTATGGGGTACATTTTTCACTTAACTAGTAGGAGCGTGTGTGATCGCATTGCAAGTTGGCGTCTTGAGTCACCCCTAACCTGTGAGATGCGTTTCCTCTGTGTCCCCAGGCGGCTGTATGATCGTATACCAGAATGGCATCTTTGGTCAGCTCTAACATGTGGGGTGGAATTTCATCAGGATGTTAAACCTGTCTTTGCCCTTTGGGCTTGATTGTATCCCCTTATTTTAATTTAGCCCACTAATCATCTCTGACACAGGACACTAATTAACGCATCAAATGTGTAACTGATTTTACAAACATTTCTTCTGGTAGTCCAAAAGCGAGTTTTGATCTCTACCATACAGGTATGGTACAGTAGACGCTTTGTTTTTAATGATGGTTCTAATGGTTTAAAGAGCACCTTGCTATCTTTGATCAGTTCATTCAGTGGATGAAAGACAGGAATCGTTTAGTTTTTTTTAGCTGAGTCTGGGACTGACTGAAGATGTGACAGCACAAAACCGCATGTGGCTGCATTGCTGTTCGGTGTAGAATGCAGGTCCATCGCTGTAGTTAGAACCAGCCAAACTGTAGATCACCTTCTTTAGGGCGATTTCTAAAGATGGTGAAAAAACAACATTCCGCCCACACTGGCAGTTCTCAGTCTGATTCCTGCTGGTTGTGACGACTGCACTGATGGGTTTTGACTTAATTCCTGCTGTACTCTGGGATTTTTGACTGTTGCTAAGTTCCTGTTTTTCCCCTATAAGAACAGCTGGTGCGTCCTGTACGTGGTATTTAGCTGGATCCGTGCTGCTCTCCTTGTCTCAAAGGCTCAGCAGAAGACCCATTTTCAGGATTAGAATCCTATATTTGTGCCGCCATGCTGTTTATTTACCAGCTGTTTACAACCACAAGCCGGAAGGCACGACACCGTGACCCTTCACTGTAACTGAGGGGTCCAGCTGAAATGTGAACAACTATCTGGAAGTGAGTCTGGTGTGAGACTGGATCCGGAATCCGTCCCGTGGCTCCAAAGGCTACACTTACCAGACCATCTGCACCTGTTTATCCAGTCCACATGTGGCGCATTTCTTGTCATTACTTGCCGGTAATTCATTAAATGTAATTAAATGGAAGTAGTTTGTAGCAGTTTGCTGCGAGGTATCGCATATTCATTCTGTATTTAGAATACTCTGTTTACAGTATTTCTCTGTGTCTCATTTTCTGACCTTCTGCCCTGTTTTGTGACTTAGGATTTGGATTCTGAATTCGGAATTGTTTTGCCCTTTTCTGGTTTTCTGACCGATTGCCCGTTTACAACTTCAAGTTTTGCATTCCGTTCTGGCTTTGGCCAATAAACTACCACAGAATTGTCCATACAGTACATGGACCTCTGCCTGATTAATCACAGTATCTCCAGGTAGGGTCACGTGGGGTCACTCATTGAACTGCGGACCATTCTGGAAAGAATGTTTGATCACAAATCAGGTACAAACACTCCCTCCATTGCTTACTCCTCCCTCCAGACATTCCCATCTGGGAATTTTCTGCAATCGTTTTGTAATGCCTAGCTTTAGGGTTTTCTCTGCACATGTATTTAAAAAAAACCCATGTTTTGGACTCTGATGCTCCCAGTGGTCTGCTGGATGGGCACCCCGAGACCACCTGGCACTGCAGTGATTTTTTTGAAAAAGACACAAGCCACTGGATGACCTAGTTTAAGCGCCACATTTCTCAACCCTGTGGAGGCTGGGGGTTGGGTTCTCATCAGAGTAATTATACTTAATCAGTCCCACTCCTTGGGGGGTATATTGGGGAAGGAGAACGAAACTGAGCCAGAGGTCAAAGGGAGCTTAGTGCGGCCTAACTGGAGAGACGTATACAGAACTGGGAAAATGGCAGACTGTGAGGCACATGTACTGAAAGCTGGTTCCGGAAACCCAGTGACAATGTTACCTTGTGGTGAAGAACATCTTCCCCTACAGGCTCCATGTCATTCACGTGACTTAATTGTAAGTTGAATCAATTTTATTGCGTTCTGTATTGTCCACCAGGTGATTCACTGGACATTTTGGGCCTCATGAAAAAATATCATATTGGCGCCCCAACCCATTGGGTCCAGTTATATCCTAGATTTTTGCTTTTGCCAGTACAACATGATCTGAATATAGTGACACGTGTCATACTTTCCATCCATCCATAGAGCTGAATATCTCCCCAGCATGTTGATAGAATAGTGGTGTTTTTGCCCTTGCTGATATCTGTCACTTAATTGACACCAAAACTAAATATAAACATCTCATGGTTTATCCTTTACTGTTTCTCAGAGCCTGGATGGTTCTTTATTTTTCCAAGATGTAACCATGCCTTTAGTTCAGCGTATGGAGGAGCTTTCTGGTTTGGTTCTCTCTCTTTACCTCCAGCCGTCACGCTGATGCTGATTCTAGCTGACGTGACTAAGCAGGCAGAGTTGGCAGTCGCTCCACACCGTGATGACGGCCCTCCTCTGCTCTGCTCCTGACGCTTTTCAGACTTACTACACACAACTGTCTCCTCTAGTACTGGATAGTCTGAGATTGTCTTCCACTGCTACTCAGAGGGTTGTTTCCCTTCCTTCCTCCACGCCGCCTCTTCCCCAGAAACACACTCTCGCTCCCCAGGGAATGTGGAGTGCTGAGGTGTGCATTTAAATACACTTTCAATGCGCAGCTTTAAAATTAACTATGTAACCAGTTTTGCGAATGAAACTAAAATGAATTATTTTGACAAATGTGTCTGCAAAACAAAAAGTAGCTGTTGCACTACATAAATAAAAAAACAAATCAGACTTCGAAGAAAAATTCTGGAAAACTTCCACTTTGGTGTTTCACCTCTGCTTGACCTACAGGAAGCCAAGCCTTGCTCCTTGGTTTTAAGATGATCCTCTGATTTGCTGTATACTCAGTATACAAAGTGGCATATTGAAAATGTGCTGTACTGCTGTGGAAACCCCGTGTGATTCTTTTCTTGGTTAAAAGTGTAACGTAGTCTCACCGTATCCGTGGTTTTAGTAACCATGTTTTCAGTTATCTGTGGCTTAGTGCTATGTAAAAAAACCTGTAAAATGTATAACAATATTTTCCTTATTGTTCTTTCATCTATTGAGGGGTATAAAAAGCATGATTTTCACCACTCAATACATGATATTCTTTCCATTGCTTTATCGTCTCATGAGAATTAGGCTAAAATGTCAGAATCCGATTAACTGGAGAGAGTACAGTATGGTACAGCAAGATATAATAATGTACAATTTACCTTATTATTACTGTTTTATATGTTAGTAAAGTCTTACTGTGCATAAATTATGAATTACAATATGTTATATACAGGAACTGATATAACTGGCATGCAAGTATGCATTCACCTTTAAAAGCAATACATGTGGTAATCGATTGTTGTAACAACGTGAATACGTACATATATATTATGTTCATTTGCGCCGATATGACAAGAAATTATATTTTGTGCATTTAACCTTTATATGCTAATTCGTACTTCATTTCCAGTGCAGAGGTTCAAATGCATGCATGGCAATGTCATATCGGCACAAATGTAGATAAAATATGTACATATTTGGGATGAATATCACTTGATATATGGGGTCCATGGATGGTTTGTTTTTCTCCACGGTCTCTGCAACCTGTGCTAGGTCTTTGAATATATCAGCTGTGGATTCAGAAGCACTACTGTATTCCTTTTGTAGTGGACCAGCTTCATCATCATACACAGTGCATCTCCTCACATCCATATTCATGAATTTGAGCTGCCATATTTAAAGTATCTATATTAGATACATGTTTTAATTGGCCAACACAATGCAACTCATTGGTGATTAATGTTCATGAAGCCAAGGATGTTCAACTGGGCAGTTTGTTGCCTTGATGTTCTCATCCGTTCCCCCTGATATCTGTTATATAATTTTTCATTCTACATACCCTTTACTTTACTTGTGTTCCTTAGTGAGTCTATCTTCCGTAACTTGGAATCTGCTACTATCAATAGCATTGAAAATAAATGCAGCCTCATATAGAACATTCTTGTGAATGATGACAAGCCAGTACTGCCTATTTCTCTGAACCCAGTACACAGAACAGGTTCCCCTGTATGTGAGCAGTGCTAGAAGCACCACCTTCGACTTTCAAATTTGCATGCATGTAACCTGTTCCTATAGCAAACCTGCCCGGCACCATGACTCAAGAATGTCACGTTTCACGGTCCCATCCCAGTGACCCATGTTGATCCCTTTCAGGCCAGTGGTTCCCTCACTCTGCGACATGTTTTAATATTTCCTGGTGATGATAATAATGGTAGTGATGGTGATGATGATGGCGGTGATCTTCATAATGATGGTGATAATGGTGGTGATGTTGATGATGATGGTGGTGGTGATGATGATGTTGATGATGGTGGTGATGTTGATGATGGTGATGACGATGGTGATGATGGCGATGATGGTGATGGTGATGGTGGTGGTGATGTTGATGATGATGGTGGTGATGTTGATCATGATGGTGATGATGACGATGATTGTGGTGATGTTGATCATGATGGTGGTGATGGTGATCATGATGGTGGTGATGGTGATGATGATGGTGGTGATGTTGATGATGATGGTGGTGATGGCGATGATGGTGGTGATGATGGCGATGATGGTGGTGATGTTGATCATGATGGTGGTGATGGTGATGATGATGGTGGTGATGTTGATGATGATGGTGATGATGGCGATGATGGTGGTGATGTTGATCATGATGGTTGTGATGGTGATCATGATGGTTGTGATGGTGATGATGATGATGATGATGATGGCGATGATGATGATAAATATGTGTAACATGAGAGCCAAACAAAAACAAATGGCAGATCAAAGGGAAACACTTTGCAAATCCCCCTAAAGTCACTCTTACTGAAAGTCAATCTGAGCTTCTCAGTTTTTGATGAGATTTCTCAAATCAATGTACTTCCAGCCTCTGAGGTTAACAAGGCAGACCTAGCGGTACTGCAGACCTAAACCATTACTGCCCCAGGGAGGGTAAAGAAAGCCCAGTGGGCAACAGAATTCCAGAGAACTGCCCTTATCCTGGCAAAGATCCATAGTCTGCCTCCCCCTCTGCTCTTTGAATTATTTCAAAGACACGTTTTCATACATTCCACATTATTGCAAAACAACAGTAAATGTACTTAAACGCGATTTTATTAATGATTTAATACTTAATTTAATATTTAATTAGTAACTCCACACTGTGCTTTTATTTTGAAAGAGTGACTCTCTCAGGAAACGTGCTGCATTAAAAACCTGGGCAGAACCTCCTAAGTGTGAGTGCCATCTCTGTGTGCGTGGTCTTGGTCTGCTGACTCAGCCAACCAGCCATGTCATCAGTTAGAGCCAAGAACTGTAGCCACCACAGAAAAAGCAAAAAGCAACACTTTCCTCCCCATTCCAATCACAATACTGCTCTGCAACACCAACAGATTCCATAATAATGCTTACACGACACTGAAGATACTGTACCTTTAAAGGATATGGAACAGAACCTTGTTGAGAGGATATAAGATTTAGAAGAATAAAATGGCAATTTGTGTCTTTTAAGTGGAAAACACAGCTGGATTTATTTTTTAGACACCCATAAATGTGGCCATAACCTGTCATCTGCACACTCCCTGATTTAATAGCATTAAGTGCGGCAGGATTCCTGAAGATTCCCCATTACCTGCTCTGCTTTCCAAGGTCATACCATGCATTAAAAACCCGTGTCTGCTGAAGAGAGTCAACGTAAAATTGTTTTCTGAAACCTTTTTAAAATGTATCTATTTATCAGGGCTGCGGTGATGTACCTAAAATACTGAACTGGTCATGTCTGATCCCAGGTGGCTGGTTTTGCTCTAACACAACCTCAGTTGTTACATTGTGTGGGGCCTTGACTCAAACATAATGGATAAGATAGGGAACTTTCAAACATGCAAAACAGATTCAGATCTGCAGTTACGGAGGGCAGCGTCGGGTCGTTTTGCAAGCTGTGCGTCAGGGAACCAAAGTGCCTCCACAGGCTGTGCCCTGCAGTACCTAGAGGGCCTTTCCCGGCAAAGATCCATCGATGTTTGTTGGGGCTGTTTGCAGACCTCTCACATCGCTCAGTTGCAGTTTCGGGTTTCAGCTCGGAAGGCAGTCGGCTGCCTATTGACAGGCTGTTGTTAGCTTACGATTCATCGAGCACTAATTGAAATGTCACTCTGCTAAGCAGGCCTCTATGAAAGCGACACACTCTGACACGCTGGCACATATGAACAAGGCTCTTTATAATTGTAAAATGAAAATGAGGGAGCTGGACATTCGTAATTCATGCATTCTGTTCCGACTTGATGGTACTGGGTTATAATTTGCATTCCCTTTAAATATTTAAATGTTTTCTTTGCGATGCAGAAAAATAATAAATTGGCAGTTCCATCAACTTCCAATTAATCATTTGTGCATGTCAGTCATAACTGAATATTCTGTTAATATTTCATGAATATATTCTAAATAATAAAACATTTGCATATGATTTACACATATTATTTCTTTGTAAAGTTGCCTGGTAGTGTACATCATTAGAAGAAAAATACAGTACTGGATCTGAATCCCTAATTGGTCTTTGACGTTACTGTATGTTATTTTCTCCCAATTTCTTAAGCTTAATTGATAAGTCTGACATTTAGTATAAAACCATAATTGGGTGGTCTAGGTCGTAGGCAGTTGCTATATTAGAATGGTAGAAACAGTTCCAGTTAGTCTTTCAATTCATAAAATTATTAATTGTTATTGCCTCCAAAATGCGTGACTTTCTCAGTTTGGTTTACACATCACTCTTGCATCTTCGAGCTGATTATGCATAGACATATTTATATATACACCTCACTACCATACTGAGTGTACATCATTTCTGATTGGGTCTGGGGAGATCATTTTTGGTTGTCTACATTTTGGATGTGGGATTAAAATTTAGATTTTGAGTACCAGACCTCATTTTGTATTTTTGCTGTTTAGCTTCCTGTTCTATTTTGGGTGTTGACCTCATTTTGGATTATTTGGTGTTGAACCTCATCATGAAGTTTTGGTGCTGAACTTCATTGTGGATTTCACCTTGCATAGTGAGCTCTCAGCTGATAGAGGGCATTACTTATTCTTTAAGCAATGCATAAAATAGTTTTTCAAATTTCTTCTTTCATCCTGTTAACAGCCATTATAGCTCCTTTTCCAAGATGACACAACATGCATTTTAGGTGCTTTCAGGTATCAGAGGCTTGGCTGACACTGAATATTAGCGTATGCAGAACTTTTTGGTACTTTCCAAACACATGAGTGATCCTAAGAGAAATGCTTAATTGACACGAAGCCAGCTGCTGTTTTTTTTTTTTTGCATGACGGATCAAAGGCGACACTTCACAGCATCCTTAAAGGTGTTATTAGTTCCACAGAGGAACCTTCTTGAACCCAGCAAATATCATGACATGAAGAAGAGTACAAAGCCTTAGCCGTAGCTCATGGGTATGAATGGAACAGGTCGACTTGGACTCCTTCATCTCTGTTGCCATGCCTGTTAGGGTCTTTAAGGACAACAAAGGGGTTTGCTTTTTAGGTGGAGAAGAGGTGTCTGGACAGGAAGGACACAACAAAATGAAAGACTGGAAGGTAGCAGGGGAAGGATGACGAGAGACGCATGAAACAGGAGGACACGTGTGGAGGGTTAACTCAAAAAGGAGGATGAAACAGGGGACTTTAAGACATCAAAGTCCTCAGGAAATCTGATGTCTATGTTAAATAAAACAAGGAAACATCAAGAGAATTTAAATATGTATTCCTAACTGATTTAATTTGTGATTTTCTTAGATATTTACTTGATGTCCGACTAGGGTGACCACCCGTCCCGCGTAGCGCGTGCGCGCACAGCGTTTGCAGCCCAATTCACGCGTCCCGCAAATTGAGGCCGTGTCACGCATAATCAATTAATAGGGCATCATTAATATACCATTTAAGGTGGTATGTGCTAGAAATGGGTAAACC
>JABFDZ020000107.1:1082495-1111632 GCA_019775955.2 Pollimyrus isidori
CAGGCAGTGTCCCACATTGTCCCTCAGAAACATACCCTTTGTCCCCCCTTGGGCTTATTAGCAGGTGGTCACCCTATGTCCGACTTACAGAAAGGTTGTACTGTCATTCTCCAATACGGTTGGAAAAAAATTTAAAGTTGAACCAAGATTTTATAATATGCAGAAAGGTTATAAACAATCCACATTTTGGCCAGGTTCACTCAAACCACTTCAATCCAGGAGCACAGGAAGCTCCAGCAGCAGCATCTACAAACCGCATACCATTACATTTCAACGTCGCTTTTGGAAACAATAAGGCTTGTTATAAATACGACCATGTACCTGTTAGCAGGTTTTTTTCCTTGTTGTTTTTTTTTCCAGAAAGGCTATTCTGAGAGCCCATTGTAAAAAGAACTCCGTAAAATCCATTTCAGTGAACAAAATATCCTGAAGTACCACAGAGAAAATGGGGTTGAAAATATCTTAGAGCAGTTTTTGTCCTCATTCAAACTCAGTGTACATGTCCTCTGTCCCAGTAGGAAAGAGACAGTGGGGTAATAGTACAGATGTGAATGTAGTGTCATTTCGGTGGAGTGGGAGGTGACCTCATAAATTAAAATGTAAAATAACAGCATATTGTCTCCTTGCACTCACAGCGGTTAATCAGGCTAAACGGTTAAATATTAATCCACAGTGATACCTCTCAGTTGGATATCTCCTGTTTCGCCGTGTTTTATGTTAATAAGCTGGAAGTGCAGTACTTTTTGTTACAAAAGTCAAAGTCCTCTTAAAATAAATTATTAACAGCTAAGAATTATAACAGACAACATCACGCTGGGCTTCTATTCCTCATACTCTAACTGACCAACTTCTCCTAAAGTCCCTTC
This sequence comes from Pollimyrus isidori, assembly GCA_019775955.2. NCBI lineage: Eukaryota > Metazoa > Chordata > Actinopteri > Osteoglossiformes > Mormyridae > Pollimyrus > Pollimyrus isidori. The sequence goes on from JABFDZ020000107.1 coordinate 1,083,362, forward strand.
ATGTCCTTCCACGTCTCGATCTATCAGTAGAGCTGGCTGTGTCCCATCCACAGAGACAGCAGCCTGACAAATGAATCAATTAATTAGTTACATTTTATGAAACATATATGTGAAACAGCGAGGTTCAGAACTCATTGCTCATTGCTTTTTCATTAGTTGTGCTTCCCAAAAACAGTGACTCACCACATCAGTTCAATGCAGCCCCAGCCATTTTCATTTAGCTAAAAACACCCCTCTAGAATTTTCCTTTTAGAATTTGTATAATCACTGCATTAAATATTTTTATTATTAAATGAAACTCCTTTGGTCACTGAAAAATTGCCTTTAAATGTCAGTTCTTTTCTCAATTAATTTAAAAATCCTTTGACAATTGTGTGAGTAAACCTCAGAGCCTGTGGATTAGAGGTGTAGATTGTGTAAATTGGTTATAATTGTGCCATCATTACTTATCAGTAAATGAGTTAATTAAAACATTATTAGAGCAGAATTCATAAAAAAGTATTGAGTATTAAATCCTGGGAAATCAATCAATTTGTATTAAATGAAAAAAAACCCAAGAAATACATGTGTGTGGGAAGTGATTTTATGTGTGTGGAGGCCTTTGGTCCATGTTTGCTTATCTCACAGCACCATACAAAGACTGTTGAAAAAACAATTATGGCTTCATCTAAATGCGAAAAGTTTGGGAAGCCTACAAGGAGCTGTCAGAAGGACGATCACTGCTCTGGAAATTATAAATGCTACAACTGTAGAATCTGTGAAAACGTGTGTGCATGCACACACATACACACAAACACACACACGCGGACACACACACACACATACACACAAACACACACACGCGGACACACACACACATACACACAAACACACACACGCGGACACACACACATACACACACACACACACACACACACACACACACATACACACAAACACACACACGCGGACACACACACACATACTGTACACACAAACACACACACGCGGACACACACACACAGATACCTTTCAAGTAATCCTAAAGTGTGAATGTTTTATTGATGTGAGTCTGTGAATGTGCATATCTAACACACACACACACACACACACGCACACATATATGCACCCACACACACAAACGTGCGCTCAAAAGAACAGAAAACACACACATGCGCCTGTAATGACAGTAAGACACACATTTACAAATGAAACGTGCTCTAAGAGGAGAAGGTGTTTGACGCAGGATGCTTAGGTTCATACTGTATGCTACACTTTTAATTCAGCTCTCCTGGTCAGCTATAACTTGTGTGTTAAACATCAGCATGTCCATGGAGAAAGCGTTCACAATGGAGATAATGAAAGGAGGGTGATGTATTCCAGGAAGGAGGGGGGCAGGTGACCCCCCAAAAAGTAATCACCAAAAAATACTAAAAAAAAGTAGCTTTGTCCGCCACCTCCTACACCCCCACCCCAGGCAACAACTTCTATCAGTAAGCATGTAGCCACTGAGTAAAATTACGGGTCTGAACCCCCTCCACCACCCCCGAAGTTCGTTTGCTTCTAAGCAGGCATGTAGCCAGATAGTTTGAAACCCCCTCGAAATTTGACAGCCCCCCCTCCACCCCCCAAAATCCATTTCTGGCTACAGGCATAGCCGCCACCCTTAGAGGAGAACTTCTGTTGTTGGCCCCCAGTCAGCATTTCTTTAATAGCTGTCCAAAGAGCCAATGTACAAGAGGATGCTGGTCGCACTTAAATGCAGCGTCATTTAAGTCTTTACATAAACAAAATCACTAAAACAACTTTGGGTGTCTCCTGTCCTCGGGTGTGAGTGGGAAACTGCAGAATCATCAGGGCCACTGGGAACCGTCAGAGAGAAGAAACGATGCTGGGTTATACAGAACTGGAATATTCCCATTCACGTTAAAATAAGTGAACTGACTGGTACGGTGATGCTTTCCAGCTTATCATTATAACTGGCCTAGTGAGACGTCCTGATGTTACCCCGTGAATAAACGCAGCGCAAACTTAATGCTGTGTACACTGCGGATCTGCATTCATCCCTAGGTGGTAAAAGACTCAGAGAAATCGCCTTGTTATATTCTGAGGCCGTTTCCCCGATTAGCTCCTGGGGGAAATGAATGGGTGCCATTTTCAGGGGACACCTTGCTCTGTGCAGACTGCCACCTGCCTTATGGGCTCCACACAGCTGCTAGAACATTGACCTTGATTTAAAAGCCCTGCCACAGAAGAGCCATATCGCTGTGATTTAGTGGCGCTTCGAGGGGAAAAAAAATCACGCTTGTTCCCCGTGGGATCTGAAATAAATGATGATGTTTGAAATGCATTCCAGGTTACATTAGAGAATGTGCTATTTGTGCTGTTACCTTCACCTAAGAATCTTATTAGCGTAAATTAATGAGTGCAGAAGCCTGAATGTGGTCCCGTGTTAATTCAGCGCTATGATAGCGGTTTCACAATAATCTATTCAATAGAAAAATAAATTGCTGTAAAAATTTACTGTTATTTTACCGTCAAAGTTATTTAGCCTCTGTGCATTCCAGTTTGTGCGACTTTGTTTTTATCCATCCCAAGAAGGATACCGTAGTACGACAGTATCACCTACATATAGTTCAAAGGTCACAGCACATCAATCTGATTTAGCGCCCTCTGTAGGTAGGGAGGATCGACCTCTTATTTGTTCATCCGATCATTTAACCTGAAAGCAGGCTATTAGGAACAGGCAGTGCTATTAGGTAACCACAAGCCGACACCCAAAAAGCCCTTAGTGACACATCGCAGAGGTTGTTCGCTCGGTAGGTTTTGCTTTACAGTTTACTGTAATGCAGGCCATCACATTGCCAGATGCTGGCCTGAAGGGAGAGAATGATTTATTTCAAATTTTGTTAGCAGAGCGGCTGCTCAGTTACCTTTTATCTTACCCCATATGCGTTCAAATTTATCTCATATTACTATAGTATGAAATGAAAACCGATGAATAAAACATGCCACCTTTAATTCCCATTGCCTCGCCTATATATTGCAGAATTCTTATCACAAAGCAATGTCCGCAGGGTTAAAACTGTATTAAACATTGAGTATGAGCCGGGTGAGCAAAGTAATATCTCATAAGGGGTGTCGACACATGGCAATCACCTTACACAAAATTTCAGGTAAGACGTGGAGCGAGCTGTGAAATGTCCTCCATCTTATAAGCCAGCCTTCACTGTGCAGGGTCAACGTCATGGGCCGTGGTGCTCCATGCGCTGGTGTTTGGGAAGGGAAAGTGATGTTGTCACTTTAATAATGAGATCCCTCAAACCGTATGCACACCCAGGGCGGGACTTACGCACAGGGCCCCAACATTGACTTAAACTAGGCCCTACCCACACCTAGGGCTTGACTGGCCATCTGGCAAACGGGCCATTTTCATTGTGAGGTGATGCGATTGTGACGGGGCAAAATTCATCATGGGTACATGTGTGTGGTCAGCCTGTCTGGGCAGAAGTCCAGGACCAGCCCTGTCTACATGCATACAGCTATACACCCATATGCTTATACAGCCATATAGCTATACACCTGTATGCTCATACGTCCATACAGCTATACACCCGTATGCTCATACATCCATACAGCTATACACCCGTATGCTCATACATCCATACAGCTATACACCCGTATGCTCATACATCCATACAGCTATACACCCGTATGCTCATGCGTCCATACAGCTATACACCCGTATGCTCATACGTCTATACAGCTATACACCCGTATGCTCATACGTCCATACAGTTATACACCCGTATGCTCATACGTCCATACAGCTATACACCCGTATGCTCATACGTCCATACAGCTATACACCCGTATGCTCATACGTCCATACAGCTATACACATGTATAACTATAGATTTGCCAAGTTATTTCTCATTAGAGAAAGCAAGATCCAGTCTTTGTTTTTGCATGTTCAAAACCAAATTAATTCTGTCACGTCCCTGTGTTCCTTATACTCATAATATATATGATGTGCTTTACACACTGAAGCCCCAGTGAATGTGCAGTGTAGAACTACTTAATACCGCTGGATCAATGGTTACCACATACAGGACACGGTCCACAGCCTGAACATTATTATAGTTATGTATCATGGGACTGTGGTCATTATGGAAATATAGGAGCGAGACCCGTGGTATAATGTCAAAGATGTGTTATTTACGGTCATGACAACACAGCCAAGCCTTCACCACAGTATGCAGTCATGTGGAAGGGGCTGTCAAATGGAAGCTGGAATAGAGACAAATGTCCAATGGACAAATGTCAGATGAATGGTCATATTCACAAGGTCAGAGTTGTGCTCTGGTCTCCCTCACCACCACGGTTTTCATGAGAGGGGCATGGAGATCACGGTGCACGGCACCATGGGATATAAGGTACTAAGGGAACGAGTCCAGGAATGTAGGGGGCGCCACCGAGTTAAGAATTGAGCATCCATTGTAGGGAGGGGAGGAAGGGAAGGAGAAACACAAGAAGGGGAGAGAAAGAGGGATGAAACTATTTTTAAAATGTAGCATGGGAGCTGAGGTGCTGATGAGGAAGAATTGGTGTGTGGCACACAAGGGTGCAGAGGTGAGGTGACTGAACACACACGACCCGAGGCCCTTCCTCAGAGCTGAACTGCTATCCCTGATGTGAAACGTCCTCATAATTCTGCCCATATATTTTGACCCTGTGAGATATGGGAATGAGAAGGTGTCAGATCAGGTCAGTGGTGGCTGGTGACCCCCCTCAGCAGACACACGGTCCACTCCCACCCTCCAGAAATGGCCGTCTATCTGCCTGAGTCAGGTGTTACATGGGCGTCCCCTCAGCCTGGTCTGGCTGCTCGGGTCCTCAGCGATGAGCCTCAGCAATGAGCCTCAGCAATGAGCCTCAGCGGTGAGCCTCAGCAATGAGCCTCAGCAATGAGCCTCAGCAATGAGCCTCAGCGGTGAGCCTCAGCGATGAGCAAGGATCCCGCGAGCCGGATCACCCTCAGGGAAAGGCGCCACATGGCCATTGAGCCGTGACTGAGAAGGCATGCAGGTATTAAAGTGGCCAATTTAATCACGCAAACATGCTGATCTATTCAAAATATCGATAAGCCTTTTTCACTATATTCGGCAGAAGCACAGATTATTCTTTAAAATATACTCCTCAGAAAAGCTGCACTGTTTTATAATGTATAAAGGGAACATTTCAATATTTGGTCAGAGGGATGGGGCTGCATCTAAATGAATATAGAATGAATGACGTTTCTCCCTGGTGTTTTGACTTTAATTATTACAGCAAAATGGGTCCAACTACGTTGCTACATTCTTAAAATAATGGCTTATAATTTATTCATGGCTTTTTTAGGGGTTCAGTTTAAATACTCCCAGACCTCTTTAAATAATAATAATAATAATTCATATTCTAACAAGCCTTAATGCAGTTCGATGATACAAAACGTTAAGTGAAGGTGACACAGGGACTCAGAGTCTCAGGCATGGAGGCACCGGGCAGCTTCATTGTGCGGGGGGTATAATTTTTGTACCGTATATCTGTAAACCCCTTTTCACTTTCCCCTGGAAGATGATCAAGTCATATTTATGATTGTTGTTTTTTACTTGATTGATCATTAAGAAATTAATCGTCACAAGGTGTGTGACAGCAACACCAACAGTGAGGCTCTCTTCTACAGCAGACTCTCGCGGGGGTCACTACATCATAACACCGAGCATCAGTTAGCCGTCTAATTAAAGCATTTACGACATCACCAATCATGCTCAATGTTAATTACACAGACAGAGTGCTAACGAAGACCCGGGGTCACCCGGGGCTCAGAGACTCATCTCACTGAGGCGATTGAATCAGACATCTGCAGACAGCACTGCTCCCCTGTCGCAGGAAGGATCCGGCTTTCCATACAGTCAGAGTAAGTGAGCACTTGGGGGCGGGGGGGTACCTGTCTCACACACGCGCACACGCACACACACACACACACACACACGCGCACACACACACACACACACACACACACTTTTCCATTCACTTATATGGGGAAAACTATAATCCCAACATGATGACCTTAACGCCTACCCAGCTCTAACCTGAACCATTGGTAACCAAACAATAAATGACGAATGATTTTGGTCCCTACAATGTAATATAAACCTAATCCACACACACACACACACACACAAACACACACACACATACACGCACACACACAACACTGCTGTGGCCCTGAGGCTCAGGAAGATGCATCTTCTTAGAGGATTATGTGTTAGTAGTGGTGTTTGGGTTTGGGTTAGTGGTGAGACAGGGGTTTGGGTTAGTGTACTATTTAATGTTAGTGTCTGCGCTACGTCTGCAGGGTTTGGGTCCGACGCACGGCCTGCGCTACGTCTGCAGGGTTTGGGTCCTACGCACGGCCTGCGCTACGTCTGCAGGGTTTGGGTCCTACGCACGGCCTGCGCTACGTCTGCAGGTTTCCCTGTCCGCTCTGAAGTCCCGGCTGCCGTGCTGCAGCCGCTGCCCGCCACCCACATGTACCGCTGTAGCTGTGATCCGTCAGCTGACTGGCCGTCTCTGCCGGTACCTGTGCCGGCGTCTGAGTACGCTAAGAGCAGAAAGAGCTGGCAGAGCATCTCACAGTTACTTCCAGGGGCCTGTGACTGTCACAATGCTGCTGCTGATAGAGACGGGACTTAAATTTGGGGAAGCAGTGCCAGATGAAAAAAAAATCAAAATAAAAAGTGGCTGCAGACAATATTCATTAAAAGCTCTGTATATATTTTAAACCTTCCCTTTTAAGCAAAGTTTTGTTGAATCGGCAGAGAAAAGAAGAGAGAGAGGAAGAGAGAGCGAGAGAGAGAGAGAGAGAGAGAGCAGGAGTCTGGAGACACAACATCACACTACTGACAATTTGCTGCTGTCTGAAAGATTGTTTGCTGAGCTGAAACTATTTTAGGCAGCCGAAGATGGATGTGAGAAGACAACATTTTGGGGGGATGATGACACACTGTGCATGAATCCTGCAGCCACACAACAGCAATACGTGGGGTTTTTATTTTCTGAAAATAGTGGGCAGAAGAGGTTCATAGAGGCCTTTTCGCTGTAATCGATAAGAGCTAGCAGCTGCACAGCACCCTGATCTCCTAAGAAAGACAGAATATTAGCCTTCGTTAGAAAGCAGTCATACATTAAGATACATAAGGAGGCATTCATGCAGATTTGACACCTGGAGTCTCATGTGTATCTGCTAGCACAAACTAACAATATATCATTGTTATATATCAAGTCCAGGTGTAAGATGAGACGTGGCTCATTTCATAGACACCTTCATTTACTGTCATCAAAGCTCTTCCTGTATTGGTTTAGTGGGTTTTATGCAGGTGGTGCCGTGATTCAGTCTCACCCCCGCCGTACATGTGGAGATTGGGACTTTGCTCGGTTTGCTCTGAGTTCTCTGTGCAAGTTTGTCGCTCTTCCTATGTTACTCCTGTTTTTTTCTGAGTACCCTGTGTACCTGGAGTATGGAAGTCTGCCCATTTTCTTCATGTCGCTTTTGTTTCCTCTGACTACTCAAAGTTCTCTGTGCATGTGGAGTGTAGTTTGCTCGTTCTCCCCATGCTACTCCTGTTTTCACTGTATGCTCTGTGCGTGTGTAGTTTGGGAGTTTGTTTGCTGCCCCCGTATCGCTCTTGTTCATTCAGAGTACTCTTTGCGTGTGGAGTTAGTTAGGGTGCTCACTCTCCCCATGCTGATTTTGCCTCCTCTGAGTACTATGACTTCCTTCTGCACAGGTGAGGCGATGTCTCTACACTGTGAGTGATAGTCTGAGCTCTGCACTAGACTAGCATCTCCTCCAGGTTGTGCCCTGTGGCTCCACAGGCAGCCTCTGAAACGTTCCCATGAAGGTTCATTATGATTCATTTTGCTAGTGCTTTGAGGGTCAAACCGGGAGAGCTGCCATTACTGTAGGAAGCATCTTACTGGTAAAAGTGAATCTATTATTTACAATAGTAATGAATAAAATTTTGGATTTCTAATTTCTAAAGTACTATCAATGGCATTTTCTAAGATATTTATGCATTATAATCACTTTAAAAAAAATAAAAAATAAAATAAAAACATAACTCCATTGTAGCATTAAATGTCCTCTTTAGTGGAAAAAATTCAAAAGATAACTTACTTTTCCACCATAAATATGTTTAAAAATTATTAAGACCTCCAAACCATATGAGAGAACACAAAGGGTATTCAACCCTAGATATCAGTTTCCTCTGCGCATTTCAGACAATGACTGACAATGCGCTGGGAATCGTGACTCGATTGAAAAGATGAGCGATTTCCAATGCCCTCAAAGGGCAGGTGTGTGAATGGCATGTGTGATCATCGCATATGACAAAGGCGTAATTTCCCGGCAATTCGTGTGCTTTTAATATAGGAGGTGGTCATCAGAGAAATGAGACGCCCTCTGTCACACTGGGCTTCTGTGAACGATGCCGGCTGATATTCTGCTTCTCGCAAACTAACCCCCCCATTACGAGAGCTGGGCTGTGACACCCTCACAGGTGTGCTGCTCATGTAACCTCAGTATCACACTGTGTCAGTGAAACACCCCCCCCTTGCTTAGCTGTCCCGTCAAACTGAGCATCAGGAAGGGCTCACGGAAGCTGAGGGCTGCAGAGCCTGCTGCCATATTAATATGTTTCTGTCATTCTAACATACGTGGAACTTTCAGGTCAAGAAAGCACAAATCCCGCCCAAGATTTTGTTCTAACCAACCAGTTGAGTACTCTGTGAATGTGACTCCATTCTCAACTAGTTGGTTGAAGCAAAATCTTGGTCTGAACCTTGATAATAATATATAAATATTTTGACAAGTGGACCTAAACTTGACAAATGAATCCTGGCCTGCCTCATATAACATACATGGTGTGAGTCCACCACCCACCAGACATACTCTTGCAGCCCCCAGGATTAAATTCAGTTGAAAATATCTCATCTGAGCTACACTAAATAACTACAGTGCCAAAATAAAGGTAGGTATCCCAGAACAATAACTTTCATTTAACCTGTCAGTATTGTAAATTGGCCTCTCATCCTGCAGGGGGCAGCACCAGTTGCTTCACCAGCTGGACAAAGCCTCCAAGGCAGCTGGCCTTGTTTCCGTTGTATTTTCAGAATAACACAAAGGCTAGCCTTTCAACATTTGAGGAAGGATTTAATCAGGCTCTGCTTAAATATTTGTCATTCTTTTCCTTCAAGGTGAACTATAATTTTTTTCTTAATCGCCAGGTGTTTATGTGTTTATTACTGGATAGTTTCCTTCTATGTTTGGCAGTGCTGCTGAGAATGATAACAGGGCCCCCACCTTTTAACAAGCTTTTAATGAGGTCTTCATGGACTACTGAGCCTTATTATCAACAGCAGGGCCATAGAGCTGCTTCTCATAAACTGATCCACCCCCCCCCCACACACACACACACACACACACACTGCTGAGATCTGCTACACAACCGCATTGTTATTTTTGTGTTTTTTTTTACCTTATTAAATATAATAAAAAAACTGTGTATTATGGTATACATAAAGTTGAGTTGTTGTCAGGATCCAGGTTGTTGCTTAAATCTACTTCTCTGCATCAAACCATAACAGATAAACTTCCCAGAGCTGTCAGCATCTCTGGAAGCTTCTTCACCGATCCTCTCTGAAAGGCGGGATCGTGGGAGGATAGTGCACCGGCACGTAACTCAGACTTCCCTTAACAGCTAAGACTCCTGTTAACCTAGTATGTGGCAGATAATAGGCATCAGTGGGTATGGGTGATGTCATAGTACACACTCCTCTGGAAGATGAGAGTTAGGGTTAGTGATGTCCTGGTACACACTCTGCTGGGAGATGAGAGTTAGGGTTAATGATGTCATAGTACACACTCTGCTGGGAGATGAGGGTTAGGGTTAGTGATGTCATGGTACAGTACACACTCTGCTGGGAGATGACAGCTAGGGTTAGTGATGTCATGGTATACACTCCGCTTGGAGATGACAGCTAGGGTTAGTGATGTCATGGTACACACTCTGTTGGGAGATGACAGCTAGGGTTAGTGATGTCATGGTACACACTCTGCTGGGAGATGACAGCTAGGGTTAGTGATGTCATGGTACACACTCTGCTGGGAGATGAGGGTTAGGGTTAGGGTTAGTGATGTCATGGTACACACTCTGCTGGGAGATGACAGCTAGGGTTAGTGGTGCCATGGTACACACTCTGCTGGGAGATGAGAGTTAGGGTTAGTGATGTCATGGTACACACTCTGCTGGGAGATGACAGCTAGGGTTAGTGATGTCATGGTACACACTCTGCTGGGAGATGAGGGTTAGGGTTAGTGATGTCACAGGCTGCTCCCCATCAGAGTGTTTTGCTGATTAAACTTTTTTCCTTGTTTCTTATTTATAAACAGTTAGTGTTACCCAGCTCTTAACTTAAAAGGCGTAGTTCATATTTCGCGTATTAATCTGACTAATATCAGACCCCGCGGGCATGACAAGCAGGGCTTAATTATCAGAGGATTCTGCTCATTTTGAATGATGAATCTAGCAGACAGATGTGGAATATTAATGCAAAACTCAAATATTTAGCGGAGGCTTTTAAATATTGGAACACGTACAAATGTACCCTCCTTTTAAAATAAGCTTCAGGGTTTGCTAAATTTTTTGAAGGACCTTTATGAGTTTGTGTGAGTGTGGAATGCAAATCAAGTCACATGAGATCTAAAAAAAGTAATAAAAATAGACTTTTGTGAAATCTTTAGTGCTCCGTGTGAGTGGGTGTAATGTTTTATTTTTTACCTTAAACACCCTGCAGACTCCTGATCACCCTCAAGATCCCTGAACAGCCTGCAGAGCCCGAAACACCATGAACATTTTGCAGATCCCTGAGCACCCTGCAGACTTCAAAACATTCTGAACAGCCTGTATCCCCTGAACACACTGCAGACCCCCTGCAAACCCTTGAACACCCTGAACATTCTGCAGACCCCTGCACACCCTGAACTCTCTACAGACCCCTGAACCTCCAGCAGAACCCTGAAAATCCTGCAGAGCTATGAATACCCTGAACATCTTTCAGACCTCTGAGCACCCTGCAGATTTCTAAACATTGTGAACACCATGCATACATCTGAACACAATGCAGACCCTCGGAAAACCCTTGTACACCCTGAACATCCTGTAGACCCCTGAACCTCCTGCAGACCCCTGAACCCTGCAGTTCACCCTGCAGACCCTTGAACACCCTGAATTCGCGGCAGACACCTGAACACCCTGAATTCGCGGCAGACACCTGAACACCCTGAATTCGCGGCAGACACCTGAACACCCTGCACCTATTGAATGTGACACTCTGCCTCCACTGACTCTCTTCCCAGAATCACTTTCTATCCCTTATCACCCACAAACAGATGAGTGCATGGAATGTGCAAAATGTTTCCTTGTTTAGATGTGACAAATTCAGTTTGTTCTGTCCAGAGCTACTGTCATGCCCTGCTCGTCCAATCCTCCTGTGTGCAATGCCCCCCTCGCTACATCGTGTGGAATCCCAATGTCACCAGCTGTTTCCAGTCATGTTGATTACTCCTGTGTATTTAAGTCCGCGTTACAATATGTTTCCCCACGGTCTCCCGATCGTGTCTTTCCTTTGATTAAACCCTGTATTCTCCTGAGACCTCAAGTCCTGCCTCTGCTTTCTTGGCCCATGCTTCCCCAGTACGTAACAGTTACTTTGTCCAAGGATGGAATCATCAACACCAAGCATTTAGACCACAGTCCAACGACCAATTCTACAAAATACCAAATTCAAAAATATATTCAACAAAACCTAAAAGGAAAAGATTTTATTTTGTACTCGGAGTTGGCATAACATAAATATAAAAGTAACTGAAGAACTTGTCATTCTTTTAAATTTATCCAGGCTAATTCAAGCTGAATTATGTATAGATATATGTATAGTTGTTAATATGCATGTGGGTGAAAGGTTTCTGCTGCATCTTGTTGAGAGAGTCTTTGTGGAGATATTGCATAAATTTAATGCAAATGAATAATGTAAAAGTGAATGATGCGCTTCAGACCGTGATGGACTGAATCCCGGCCTGTATCTCCCGAATCAAACCCAATCACGCACATCTGCCTGAACGCATGTCAGCTGCTGGCTGGGGTTGGCAACCAGCTCCCTGCTGTCTGCCAGTTTTCAGAGCTCTCGGGTCACACCATACCATCCAGCGTGTGCAGAGCTGTAGAGTGATATTCCTGATTGTTTCGGTTCACGTCGGCGGTGTACCTTAAAAAACATCAATCACTTCACTACCAGGCATTACAGCAAGATGGCTGCCTCTAACGTCATCAGCTTCACTCGATGGATGGGAAATAGGCGGTTTACTCATCGACACTCACCGTGTCTCAGCACAGGATGTGTCGAAGGCACTCAATCATGGCTTGAGCCACAAGATGGGGGGGCTAGTTTGTGTTTTATAAGTCTGTCCCACCCCAAAATGAGGGGCTCACCTAAAAACCGGCTTCCTTGAGAGCAGGATCATAGCAGAGGATAGCAGCTTGACTGAGAGGACAACAGATGCACCTGTGCTTCTTAATAAGGGTTATGTGAGTCACTTCGGCTCCTGTATATCAGCTTTATTTTTACCTTTATTGGGGAGCAGACTGAACTGCGGTGCTGTGTTTTCGAGTGCCAGGTCCTGCCCTGTGACAGATGTCTCTGTGTGAGCTTGAGATTGACTGCAGGGTTACAACAGCAGGGCACTGAGCGTCAAATCAAGCAGTGAGGCATCAAAATTCAGTGAGAACTCAAATTCATTAGACTAAGCTGTAGGGAAAAACACTCAGTCCGTAAAATATCGATATTTTTTCATCTGCCTTTGTTAAAATCAATAAATGAGGTCAAATGGGTTCATTGCCAAAAACTTTTTTATCATGTTGTTATCATGCGAATAGCGCAATTTCCAAGTGGGTGGGCGATCAGAGCTGCTTCCAGACGCAGACGCCTAAGTCACTCTTCTTCTATTTATTTGTATCACGAAGCGGTAACAATATATTTAGTTTCTACAGATATGTACTTGAAAAGCAGACCGTTCAAGGTTTCTGGGGGTGTTTTTAAAATGTGTATATGACATTTGCAGAGTTATTTAACCGATTTGGTGAAATTTGTGTCAGATCCCGCCAGCAGGATCACCATGCCCAGAGCGTTAATGAATGTGCAGTGATTGTATTGCTCCATAAAACTGCGCTGAACATTGGAGTTAAGATGTAGCCACCTGTAAGCTGGTTGAAGCGGGTATCCATCTTTCACATGGCATGGACAGCTGTATGGCCACTGACCGTTTGAAGGAAAGATCAGAATTTCTGGACACATATGACAGATGGCACTTCATGAGAAAGTGATTTTGTTCCACGAAGGCGAAAGCTCACTAGCAGGCAGCGTTAATTTTGTATCTGCTTTGTATTAGCTTAATAGATGGTGTCTAAAAATATCAGAACAGTACAGGGCATAAATACATGCATATAAGAGGATGCATTAAATCCCTAATTTACTGTATAATATAGCAGATTATGCTGGCCATTCATTTATTTCAAGGAATTTGTGAAGTGGTGTGAATTTTGGGGTTTCTAAAAAATGGAGGGAGCATGAAATTAACTGGACAGCATTATGGTAGTATCTCATTAACTTGCATAATGGGTGCTAGTACACTCTATACTGGCATACTCTATACTGGTATACTCTATATCAGGGGTGTCAAACTGCAGTCCTGGGGGACCGCAGCCCTGTGTAGCTTAGTTCTTTCCCTTTTCTACCATAAATGATTCAGCTCAAGAGCTGTGTGGCAATTAGCAAAAGAGGCTGAAACAGGTGTGTCAAACGAGGGGAAACCAAAAAATTTGCAGGGCTCCTGCCCTCCAAGACTGGAGTGTAACACCTGTGCTCTATATGCTGTTTGAGAAGGAGGGCGGAGCCTCAGATGGAGGGTTAGTTCATCTCCTTTTTTTGGGGGGGGGGGTTCTCCCTTTCTAGGTGCTGCAAGTTAACTTACCTGTCATTGGACCCATAAAAAAGATGCTTGTTTTGAATTTGCTAATATTGTTTAATGTGGCCCCTTCTCATGTTGACATACTATTATGACATATTGGGGTTTTTCTTTCTGACCTGAGAAGCCATTTACGAGGAAGAACACATTATTTTTGCTGCTGTCAAAACATGCCCCTTGAAAACTGGATTGATACAGAAACATTTGATGTCCAGAAAGGTCTCCACACAGAGATGTTTGCACTGCTGCGAGTGATGAAGGGTGCTGTTTTGCCCGATCACATTTTTCATATCTGTAATACGCAGAAAGTCGGGAGACATTTATCAGCATTAACTAAGTATGTACACTCTAATTATGGAAAAAGTGTGAGACGAGCCATGTGTCGAGGCACAGTAATGCCTATATACCGAAAGAAGCTGTTTGCACAAAGCTGACAGAATAAAATGTGGTGAAGATTAGTCATACGGCGTTTTTGAACCCGCTTGTCTTGCTGGTGAGGGACCCTCAGCCAGTGGCATGAGATTCAAGGGGAGATGCGCCATCGGCTTGGTAAGGGGCAGCTACCTGCACACGGCTCAAGTGCTTAATCTTTGTTTTATACCAGGGGTGTCCAATCTTATCCGCAAAGGGCCGGTGTGTACGCAGGTTTTTGGGATAACCTTTTGGTCAGCTGTTCAAACCCAGGTGTGAGGACTCTTCAGCCAATCAGTCCTCTAATTAGTGATCTAATTAGGGAGTTGCAGTGAAAACCTGCATATACACCGGCCCTTTGCAGATAAGATTGGCCACCCCTGTTTTATACTGTGAGTAGGCCCAGATAAACCAAACATCATGCATCATCGTTATGGTCCCACTCTGAAGCCGTTTTAAAGGTATGCAAGCAACATAAAAGACTAAGTTTTGCCTGAAAAATTAATTAATCTTTTCTGAAGCGTGAACAAAGCATCTGCACCCCCACCCCTTATTTGTCTTTAACATAATGAATTGATATTGTCAGCATCGTGACAAGCTAAATGTAAAAACATTACTGAATTGCATTTCATGGAGGTTCGCTCTTGGCGGTGATTTTCCTGCGCTACTAATTATGCTTAATTGTTCTTACAGACCAAAAAGCAAAATAATACATTTCTAAGCTTCCCGGTTATTTGTTTTAAATGTCCGGCTGAGTCAGGCTTTGTGACGGGGGTGTGATCCAGGTCTGCAGTTAAACCTGTCGGGGTCTGTGCCCATCCAACCGTGTATTATGTGCCTATTGCTGGTCATCTTGCTTCCCCCCTTTCCATCTTACAGCGGCACCCTGAGGAGCAGGCAAACACACTAGGGAAAGGGGGCTACAAGACAGGATTGCCACCAACACCTGCTGGCCCAATGGGAACAAGACATACGGGACAGGGCCAGACGGTCACTGATCCTGACAGATCCAGCCTCTCGCCCGCTTCGGCTCCTGCTCACCACACCCAGTGACCTACAGCAAGTTCAGGTACATGAAAACCAGGCAGGGTTAGGCTTGACTATAACAGAGCGTGCAGGCATCAGGCAATCTAACCCCAGGGGCACAGACTAGCCTGCAACCAAAGATCTGCAGGTCATCTTAGCTAGCTGTCCTCTTTGTGCTTAAGCAAGCTGTTTGTTTCATACCCGCCTGACATTTTACAATCAGGCCACGTGAACGAAGATGGCGGATGATCAATATGTCTAAGATCCTTGACATTTACAAAAGCATTTAATTTTTTATTTCTCTGTGAGGTGTTTGTTTGGACTCAGAATTTCGATCAAGAGATATTGAATAAGCCACAGGAGGCCCAGATATGCGCTAATCAGCAGCCATTGCGTTTGACTGCAGCCCCCTGTATTCAGTTTATTATTATAATTATTATTGTAACTTGGAAGCACTGTGATGTTTCTGATACTTCCAATGTGTAATTTGGAAACAATAAACGCAACGGAGATAAACATTATTCTGGACACATGGTGAATTTCAGTCCATTTGTGATAACTGTACTTTTCCAAAATCCCAGGAATAGATTTTTATTGCGGCTTAGATTAAAGTCAGAATGAAAAGTGGGGAGTTACCTCACAATACCTCTTGTTCCTCGCTATTGCTCACCTCCTCTGGACTCATACCAGTAGCTATGCCACAGCTCTTCTGTCATCATAGACTAGCTATACTGGACCTCTTCTATCCTCCAAGACCTAGCTATACGGTAGTTCTTCTGTCATCATAGACCTAGCTGCTGTACAGTACCTCTTCGAATCATCATAGACCTAGCTGCTGTACCTCTTCGAATCATCATAGACCTAGCTATACTACACCTATTCTATCCTGCTAGACCTAGCTGTACCATACCTCTTCTGTTCTCATCAACCTAGCTATACTGGACCTCTTCTGTCCTCATATATCTCTACATAATCACCTCTTCTGGCCTCAGTACACTGTAGAGTAGATCAGCAAACTTCTCCTTCTGTTGGAACTGCAGAAAACATGATGGTGAGAATGGATCTTGGCTCGAAACCCCTTTTTGCAGCACCAAACCCCCTTTCTGTTTAGCGTTTGAAGCTCACGCAGTCATTTTGCTTCTCGTGTGAATGATGGAAGCTGGCTGTCCATGTGGAGATGCATCTCTGTGCGGGGGAGTCGATTTGGCACAAGCTCGCCTGTCACATCCTGGTGTGCTCATGAAGATAAATGTGTGATGCCCACAGGATTCGGGAATGTGGGTGGACGAGGACAGTGCCGAGGTATGTCAGAGCTTCTGGGCCAAATAGAGAGGTCTTGGGCCAAGTGGTCTGGAGGCTCTCAACGGGAGGTACCAGGGAAGGCAGCTGGAAATGAGCCCCAGAATACTGCTTGTGCCCTGGGAAATGCAGACTGATGCTGTTCTTTAAGACTTGCTTCCTTTGGAGTGGATAACATATGACTTGATACTAATGCATTGTGTCTTGCTTTAGACAATCACAGTTCACATTGTTGGTAATTTTTAATTCGGAAAAACAAAAAGCTGAAGCAGTGGTGGCATTATGGAGAAAAGCCGGCACTCTGGGTTTAATGGAACCCTTGCGGCACCTTGCAGGTGAAACCTCCCTTTTGTATATATTCACATAACACTGTCATATATCTGCACCTTTCACTGAATGCTCTGTTGGTCTTTGTCAGCAGGTTTTACTCTGGTAATGTTCCATATCGATAATTCACCACTGCTGGAGACAGTCAACCAGAAAATGCCGGCTGTCTCAGACCGTGAATTTTAGTACTTGATTGATTGAATGCCCCAAGATCTTGGGCTGTGTTCCCCCTGCACCAATCCCCCCCCCCCAAATGTCAGGTCATTCCCAAGAGGCCAACGTTGCGTCCCAGCAGGACGAGCAACTAAGCATCCTTCAGTATAACTACTGCACCTGAGGGAGAGCAGATTACATTCACCGACTGCATTTAATTATGTTCAGAAAATATCTTGGGCATACAACCTCTTTTCATAAATAATAAATCACTAAAGAAGCAATATTCATTCAGTCATTTTCCATAAACTCTTGTCCTATGCAGGGTCGCAGGGGTCTGGCGCTTATCTTGGAAACAACGGGCATTTTAGAACTTTGCAATGCATGCTGGGAACCTAAAATCATACAGAAATATTGTCTGCAACTATGAAGTTACAAATTCACCTGTGGCTATTTGGACTAATTGGGTCCAATTCGGGTTTTGGTTCTGCTGCGTCTCTTTTGCATGAAGCTAAAAATCCATGCAGGAAATGACACAGGCTGACACCCACTCACTCATACTGTACACTCCTCATTTTCGCATGTGACGCAGAAGGAAACATCCAGAAAATAGCGAATGAGGTTAGTCCACCCACTTGCTCTAGTAATGACGTGATAAGCTAGACACACAGGATTTTGTATGAAGCAGAAATCTTTTGAGAGGCTATAAGTAGCAGATATAGGTTGGGGAGCCACATCTGGACTGCGGCGCCTCCTGCAGGTGTCCATAATAAGAGTATGTAGGGACCTCGGAATTCCATTCAGTCAGCTGTGAGGTGGCTCTGCAAATTGGTTCCATTCAGCCGTAATTGCATCTGCAGTTTACAAACTGTACATTTCATGCTCCACAAAAACACAGGCAAGGAGATGAGAGAAACCAGGAGCTCGGTGAGCTGGGCCAGCACTGAGAAGATGTCCAGGACAGACAGCTCGTCTGGAGAACATCAGCCAACAGCCATCAATGTGCTGCTGCCCTGCCCTGCAAATTCATGAAATGCTTCTTGGCTTTTTAACCAAATAAAGACTAAAAATGTTCAATGAAATGCTGATGCTGTGAAATGGATTGTGACTTTGAAAGCAAGATTGCTGTGTAATATATTTCCCTTTTCACAAAGCCCACGGCAGCAGTTTGAGTTTCCTCTCGCCACTGGGCGACTCGGTATTTTTTTGTGTTGATAGATCGGTGTCTCGGAACAACTGCACCGCACTTAAAGAATTAATAATGGAGAATGCATCAAAAAAACGCCAACCGCACGTCATATTGAGGGCTGTGCTCCCAGGCCCCGCATTAACAAACGCCCACGCTTTCCGGCACGCTCCCCCAAAGTCACAGCGTAAGCAGAACGTGACAGTCGCATTTAAATGCAGGCAGGCTGCGAGCTGAAGGGACTTTAGCCTCACCCAAGATGGCATGCAGCTGTCCCAAGGTAAAAAAACAATGCAGGACAAGCAGGTCATGACAGAACCCCCCCAAAGGCGCGCACTCTGGACGCGCCTCAGGGGAGGTGACGAAGGAGACAAGACCGGGACCACGGGACCTGAAAAACAAAAACCAAAAACGTCAACGAAGGACCGGGAACAGAACAGACACACAGAACAGACACAAAGGCAAAAGCCAGGACAGAATCTGACACAAAACAGGAAACGCAGACAGGCAGACGAGAAAGGGGGAGACAGAGGGCACAGAGGATGGAGGAACAAAAGGACCAGGAGTGAACAAAGGCAAGACAGGGGGACGAGGAGCGGACAAGGGAGACAAGACAGGAACGGACAGGAGAAAATAGGGAGCCCAGGCGGGTGACAAGCGGTGGCCAGAGGGGCCGCAGACGACCAGGAGGAGGGAGCAGGAGGGGGCCACAAAGGAGACACGGAAACAGGACAAGGGACAAACGGAGGAGCCAAGGAGGGAGCCAGAGGGGGTATTAGGGGAGACGCGGAGGGAGTCGGAGGACAGCCCTACACAGGGAAGGAGGAAGGGGAAGCCGCAGGAGGAAGAGGGCGAGACACAAACAATCAAAGAGCCGACCCAGGAGTCCCCGCAGGCGACGGAGGTGGGACTGAGGACCGTCAACGGGGCCCCGGAGGGGGACCCACAGGTGGCTGCATATTCGGAGGCGAAGGACCCACAGGCGCCCCCTGAGCCTCAGCCAGGGTGACGCAGGGGCAGGGTGGGCGGGACCCGAGCCCCACATCTGTGACCACTGCCCTTACGGGACACGGACATGCAGGGACCAGACCGCAGTCCACCATGCTGGGGCAGTGGCGGGGGAGTTCTCTCCCTGCAGGCGTCCATCAGAGTCATGCCCGAGGGGTCCCATTCGAGCCCCTCCTCCTCAGGTTGTTCGGGCCCTCCACGGAGATGGGCACATGGGGCACAGGCACAGGGGCCTCGGGCGGAGCAGGAGGCATGGGCAGGGCCTTGGGTGGAGCAGAGACGGGCAGAGCAGGCGCCAGAACCTCAGGCGGAGCTGTGGGCGGGGGTGGCGCCATAGCAGGAATCTCAGGCGTGGCGGTGGGCGGAGTAGCTGCAGACGGTGCTGCAAGTGGAGGTCTAGGAGCCTCAGATGGGGCCGGAGTCAGGACCTCGGGTGCAGCGGCTGCAGCAGGCGGCGCGGCTGCACCAGGTACTGCCAATTCTTGGCCAGCAGGGTGCTCCACCAAGATAGGCATAGGCAGATCAGGTACATCCGTTATGCCAGGGTAGGCACCCGTAAAGCGGGCGTTGCCCCTTTAGCAGCTTTAGAGACCCGGGGAATTGGGTCTCTTACCGCGCTGGCCACTTTGTGGGCCAGGCGTGCTGCCTGGAAATGATAAGCTGCCATAGGTGGTGGCATCTCACCGGAGGGGCTGGTGAGGAGTCCCTGCAGACAGGCGGCAGCATTGACATCTGGGGTGACGGCAGCGGAGAGGGAGCATGCTCCCAGGGAGACCTCCTCTGCTCTGCTCTCCTTCGGCTTTTTCTTTTTCCTTTGGCGGGTGGTGATGGAGGGAGATTGCGCCATCTCTGTAGCGGAGGCCGGCAGCTCCCTAGCTCTTGCTGCGAGCGGCTGGAGCCGCCTCTCAATCAGCCTCTCGACCAGTTGCCGGGGCTTGTCTCGCACTTCCGCTAGGACGTGCGCGTCCGAGAATGGTGTCATTTGCTGAAGATGGGCACCGCTCTGGCTGGCTAAGTCCAGTGTCCAAACCTCCGGCTGGTGAAGCCAGTATAATACCTCCTGGAGCACATCGATGCATTGGTCATCAATCTGCACGGGCTAAATACACAGGACAAGTAAAAAATAACAGGAAACAGGTGATAACAATCGAGGAGTAACACGAGGTAACGAGGTGGGCGTGGTACACACAAGGATTGAACAAATTCATGACAGTGATGTAGTATCCTGGTTTACATTTCCGGGTTCCCAGGTCCCGGATCCTGTGTCCTGATTGTGTTTCCCAGTTCATGTGTCCTGGTTCTTCTATCCTGGTTTTCATTTCCTGTTTCCAACTGCCGGTTTCAGTTTCCTGCTTTGTGTGTCCTGTTTTCCACTTCCTGTTTCCTGTTATTTGTGTCAAAGTTCCTCTTTCCTGCTTCATGTGTCCTGGTTTCCATTTCCTGTTTCTTGGTTCCTGTGCTTTGTTGCTTGTTTCCTGGTTTCCAGTAAGTACAGATCACTGTATGAAGTTGCTTCAGTAGTAAAATGTTTTCGTGTTTAGTTCATGCGGCAACTACTGTAAATTGTGGAAAGTGTTAAATACAATGATGACTTGTCCCATCTCAGTGTCGAAAGTTTTCTTTCTCACTATAAGATGTCCATGGTGTTTTGTGATTAAAGTGGCAATTTGTGATCCTTAGTTAAGGGCTGAAGATGTGAGAATATCCGCCCTGCTTGCTGTACATCTCGGCTAGAACGATTACCCATAATTCACACCAAACGAAATGCAGGATGGACCAGGCTGAGCGTGCAGTGAAATGACGCAAATCCACACTGCCATGCCATTCAGGTCATTTCAAATGCTAAAGATCTGAGAGTCATTTGATAAAAAAATACCCGGATAAAGGTAACATTTAATTTCTAACATAAATCATTGTCAAATACTGACTGGCCACAAGTTTAAGTATTCAAATATAAATACATATTAAAGCTTAATCATCATTCTTAATGCATAGAACCAGTAGGGCCATTCCATGCATCCATCTGAATTGCATGTATTGAACAATTCCAGCTCCTGAGAAACACACATATACATAACTTAACTTTAACATATACACACATATACATAACTTAACTTTAACATATACACACATATACATAACTTTTAGCCAGTTATGTGACTCACATGATCAAACGGCTTGAAGAGAGTCTGAAGTTACTCTGAGTGTTTAATAAAACCCTGCAATCAATATTACAAAAACACAAGTGTACTCCAGGTCTGAAATCTCAGCAGTGATTTAAAGTAAGAATATCGCAGAGCTGCTGTATAATCTGCAGTTTGAAACCTTGGCATCCTTCGGAGTCAGAACTATGTGGTGATTCTCTGCTTTTTGTTTGATTGTTGCTCGGCCTCCTCCCATGGGACCATGTACTGGGGGGGTCCCTTTGTCCTTGAAGCTGTGTTTCAGGGTGAGAGTGCGTGTTTGGCGTGGGAATGTTTCGGCTAACCCCTATAGATGGCATGCTGGATTTTTTTGTCCCTAATTCGTACTGTTAAGCTTTTATTTTTGACTAAGAGGACGCTTCACAGAGCTCCCCCCATCTCACCTTGCCCCCGCCCCAAAAGGCCGCTGTTTCTCTCGGGAAGATTAATGGCAACTTCTCTGTCGAGTCAATCACCGCGGACCTGTCCGTCAGCCTGTAATGACCACGCTGCTCCGGGGCTCCGTGGGAAGCCTGACAATCAGATCCGTACTTCCTTACCTCCCTCCCTCCCTCTCCCTTACCCTCCTTTTTTCCTCTGTCCCTTTACTGCCTTCCTCCTTTTCTCCCACCCTCTATCTCTCCGTACTTTCCTCCCCCTCCTTTTTCCCCCCATCCCTCCCTCCCACCTTTTACTCCTTCCTTCCCACCCTCTGTCCAGCCTTCAATTCCTCCCTCCCTCCATTAACTGCCTTCTTCCACCCTCTGTCCCTCCTTCAATTCCTCGCTCCCTCCTTTAACTGCCTTCTTCCACCCTCTGTCCCTTTCCTCCCCCACCACTCCTCCATCCATTACTCGCTCCCTTGCTCATTTTACCACCTCCCTCCTTATCTCCCGCCCTCTGTCCCTCCCTCCTTTCCTCCCCCTCCATTCCCCCCTCCCTGTATCCCTCCTTCCATCCCTCCTTTGGGTTACACTAGCAGAGATTCCATGTGAATACAAACCAATTCATCATCTGGGTCTGGTGTGTGCTAACAAGCCAGTTCACACCTGGTACACAGAGAAAAGTGCAAATGAAAGCAGCAGTGAATCCCCAGCTCTAGGCTACACCATCTCCTTCTCCTTTACCCCCCTGACCGGGGGCCACTACGTTAAAGACCATGACCGTCACTCCGCTTACCCCGCCAGGTTTTCCTCCGAAATATGTCGCCTGGGGGTGATCTGTGGTGTCATTTAAGACTCATTGTTACCAACCTTTAATAATCACATATGTTATGGTACTTAAAGATGTGAGAATTGTTAAAGATGGTGAGATGTTCTTATACCAGGATATAGGGAGTTTAAATTACAGTTTTCTTCTGTAATTTAATATGCTGGTTTGTACTGCAAACAGCTTCTGCTAACAGTTGAAAGATTAGTTCTTTAAATCGGTACAAGCAGTTAAAATACAAGCAGTTGACCTATAAATGTAATTTTACGCTAAATAGCTTCAGTAGAGAACAAAAATTTCTTTACTCAGACACCTATTTTATGTGCATATACCACCCCAGCTTCCCCAAATGTAAATGTCTCCCATTTTGCATCTGAATTTGCTGCAAAGGACATAGTTGTAATACATCAGACTCCTGACTAATTTGGATCAATTTTTGTGGTTACTTCAGTACAATCCTGTCTCCAAAAAACTTGGGATGCTGTGTAATATATATATTGTCTGATCGTCTGCTCCTTCCGTGTGCCACCCCCCTTGTTAACCTCGTGCGTTATCCCCATGTGATCAGCTGTTTCTGGTTGTTGTCATTAGTCCTCATTTCAGCTTTTTTTCCCAGTTCGGTCATTGGGTGCCTTCGACTTGTTTACAACGCTGGCTTAAAGCAACGCATTCTGGTCCTGATGCAATCCATTACGGTTCGATGCATTGCGACCTCTCACCTGGCTGCACAAACTGGAACCGCCTCCGTGACGACACACCTTTGCCCTTATTGGCTGAATAGTTTAGTTATACGAATGACGTTGGTATCCCAGGCAGCTATTTCTCCCAAATGTCACGTAAAGTAGTGAGAACTAGTTTTCAGTTAATTTACCTGGTAAATAAAGTTTAAATAAATGACATACATTCTCTAATACTACACATAAGTTAGTGGTTTATTTAATATTAGTTACTGTAATGTTGCGCTGCTTTATTTGGTTAATTGTGCAGTCTGTGAAGAAGGCATTCAAGTAAGAATTGCATTGTAGTACGACTCATTTCCCTGGCGCGTACAATTTATATTAGGTCAGTGTTCACAGTTCCATTTATGATACTTAGATCGAGTACTAGGTCAAACTTTTGTTAGACTTTGAAGAAATTTGAGTTCTAGTGAGTTCAAGAACCGAGGTACCACTGTATTTCATTGTTTTTATTCATGTTTTTTGGGAATGGAGCTATATTAAAAGGATCCCTTCTTCTTGATGATGTTCAATAAAACAAGCAAGATTGACAATATTAAGATAGCATGAAGAGGGACTGTGCCTGTGGTTCTGAGTCCTGACTCCGAGGTTTGGGACATATACAGTAAACACTAACGTTGGCTTGATGAGTGGGTGCCCTCAGATCTCAGATCAGCCCCAAAGCAGTCTTTGCCCCAGTCCCTTTCACAGTTTCTTACCTTCACTGCAAGGAAACAAGTCTCTTTAATTTAAAGCGGTGATAAGAGGGAATAAGCCAGTAAACACAAAGATGTGTATTTTATTTTGATGTACAGAACAGTTGGTGTTTTAGGGCTATGTCTATGGTTTCATGGTATTCAGCTGACTGATTTTTGCAGGCAAATTGCTGAGTCATCTTCATAAAATGTTGATGCTGGATCCGGTTAAGACTGAGAGGGTGAGTTGAAGGTGAATGTCGAACAGCTGGGGACACAGGGGCTATGCATTTGTAAATTTCCAGTGAAGAGAATCCACTTGACGCATGCCTGAATCTTTAAAGAGAATATATACACCACGATCAGCTAATACTGACCGGGCTCACTGCTCAGCAGGGCTCAAGCAGAAGCAAGTATTTATCAATTAAGGTGGTAACACTGGACACAATGTACTAAATACACCCTGGGCATCTCCAACTTAATGTGATCTCCCAAAGCTAGGGCCTCCTTTGTCTTTTTTGTAAAGTACATATTTAATAAATTTTTCATTTTAAGGGACAGGTTTAACAGGAAGGAGTGGAACCTGGGGAAGGGAGGAATTTTTGTGGGGTTCGTCTCAAGAGTCATCTGGGGTCTCCTGTCTGTTCCTGTGTTGTACTGCACAGTTTGTTTGTTTGTTTAACTGATACCCACAATTACACCTTGCCTCTGGTCGTCATCATCATCATAAACAACAACAACAACTGCATTTTGGGCTATAATCCATTTGGTAAGAACTTTCTGGAAGCTCTTGGATTATTGTCACTTGGCCTTAGCATCTGCAGTGTTTCGCGTCTTTCGGCCGCTTGATCATTCCGCTTGCTCTTCGTCGTGTGTATGCTTGTTGTCGTTCTGTCACTGTTCAACCTCCCTGAACGCAGCTTCCCCGCGGCTCCCCTGTGTTCTTCTGCTAGTCCACGCATCACGAGCCACGCGTGTATTCGTTTCCAGTGGCGCCGCAAAGGCACGTGCAAATTTATCAGCACAACAGCCCCACAAAATGAGTGCCGGAGCACAGAGTGGGTCATAAAGGTGAGGCAGAAAGCAGCCCCGTGAACATGGATGGCGTGCAGCTGAGTGCAGCTTCAGTGCCTTAGTGTTAAGCTGAGTTTTCTCCCAGATGGGGGAAATCAGTTTTGATGCCATTCTTCCCTCCAAGACTCATTCTTATGACAGATCTAGCTGGTTCAGAGCAGAAGACCCTGTTACCTTGTTATGAGACACCTGCAGAGCATGACACTGGCTCTCAGTGATTGGTTATACGTGCAGTACCTGCCTACACACAGTGCACCGCAAAAACTGCTTCGTCTGCATCTTCCTGCAGGCTCCCATTGTCACCGACGTCACTGACGTACGCGTGGCCCCGTGCCACCTACCTGCACCATATCTCCCCGATCTTAATGACTGACTTGCCAGATTAAAGTGAACAGGACACTACTTCACTTTGATAAATGTATCCTCCGCAGCACTTAATAAAATGCCTTTGCATTAGAAATTAAAAGTAAATTGGGAGTCATTAAGAGGTTCAAGGAGGCACAGAGGATCCAAATGTGACTGTGCTGTTTCTATCTGCCCAGCTCACAGCTGCCTTATGAACATTACAAACCTCTAACAAGGAAATACTAGTGCTGTGGGAGACAACAGCTAACCTGACATGCTGCCCTGTGATTGGTAAACCCATGACCTTGCTAACAAAAGATGGATAGTTCAGGTCCAGAGAGTAAAAATCCAGACCAATGTTTTGTTTCAACGGACCGACTGAGTACTCCGTGTCTGTGACTCTTTATACTGCACTGGTTGGTTGAAACAAAGCCTTGGTCTGGATTTTTACTTTCTGGACTTGAACTATCCGTTTCTGTTGGTAACTGGGTTGTTTTTTTAAGCATCTGACTTGCCATTTCAGTGCTAAGCCAGCATGTTGTTAACATGCATTTAGAGATTCTGTGTGCTCTCTCCAGTAAGGTGTCTGTGTTGATTCTGCCTCAGCATATTTACATTTGCGGCCTTCGGCTTGCTTTCAGCGCGGCGCTCGGTCACTCTCGCTGCAGTCGGCAGCCGTTGTTCAGCTGTCAGTCTTGGTGGTGTCTCTGAGACTCGAAAGGAACAAAACTGACTGGCTGAAGTGCCATCTGGCTTGGCAGCTTCCGTGTCGCTCTAAGCAGGCAGGAAGCAGCGTGTGGATTTATACGGAGCTCGTGAGGCCGGCTGTGTCTCCTGAAACACCAGAGCTCTCAGAAGCCATCCAGACTGCACACACCGAACAGGAAGTTGTTTTCTTACAGGAAGTTCACGGATAGGAAACTGGTCAACAAAGTGTGGACTTTACTTACAGGACAAGCTGTTTTGTTCCTTTTTTTAAAAAAAGCAATATATAATACCATGCCTGCTGCTTTCCTGAGAGCTTTAGGTGTGCAATTTCCATAGTGTATTCCTACCATAATTAATAAAAATGTGTGACAATTTGTTCTTAATGATAATTAAGTCTGTTGGGTATCATCTTTACCATTTCTCTAAACTTTAATGTTTGTATTTGGTGTTAAGATGCACTTAATGTTTGATGCTTGTCATTCCTCATAACCATCCAGATGATACTGTTTTCTGCTAGGCCTATTTATCTTACGGGGGGCTTTTTGTGCAAAAGAACAAAATAATGACTTCATCTGCTGTATTCTTGTGTACTTTCAGAAGACCGAGAGCAGCAGGCTTTCACTTCACATTTAATTCCTCCTGCTCTGTGAGTCTCAGGTTGGGAATGTTTAGCTAAATCACCAAGGTTACGGCAGGGCTTAAACATTGTCCCAAAGTGCACAGGGCCGTTCATCTTGAGACCACCATCCTGTTGCTTAGCTTATAACTGCAAGCCTTCCTTTTCGTTTATTTTATGCTGCCTGCTCTTTACATAGTAACAGGTGACTTTCCATAAAAATGATTAGAATCATGAAGGAATTCATTGCTTTGATGGGGTTGGATTTATATTCAAATCATGACCATTTAAATTCAAATCATGGGACCCATGTGGCGTTTCACTGCTTTACAAACCTTCTGTCTATTTTCTGCACAAAGCCGGGTCGGGGTTTTGTAATACAGCTGCCTCAGGCCCGGTCCGAGGAGGAGATGGACCCCAGCCGATACAAGGATGTGGTCCAGTGATAGAGGCTCTCCCCAGTGGCACTGGGACAATGTGCTCACAAAAACCAGTCCAGCTCCGCACACAATGGACTCCCCTGAACAAACGGAGGTGCTGACTAACTCTGTGGTGCCTGATAAGCCCCTGTTTGTTCTGAGGACCCAGCTCTGGTTATTCCTTGTCTGGTTGGCAGGAAAGCAAGGGCCCCCGCATCCCGGCGGGAGTCTGGAGGACGTCAGGACGCCCTGAAGGTGCACAGAGCTGCAACGCCGTGTCGACAGAGCACTGCGTTTCAATACTACTGTCCGTCTCTGTCCCTCGGGGATGAGGCCGATTCCAGGATGTGTGGAAGAGATGATAGAACGATGAATCGCAGAAAGACGCCCCAGAGGAGAGCAAAGCCTGTTTGGTGGTGGGTTGGAGGAGGGGGGGTTGGCTTTTGTCAGGAATCGGTTTTCTGCAAGACACCGTCTGACTGTCCCCGTATCCCTCTGGCCTGGGAATGAAAATGCTGACGGCTGTTTTGTACGGTGCCCTTCAGCGAAATGCCCCTTTGTGTTTCCTTCAGGGAGGGGAGGGGGTGGTTCAGGATCAGTATAATTAATGAAATCATTTACATATGAAACTGATCCATTCTGTTTCATGTTGCATGAGAAGACAAGGGGTCGGATGGGGGGGGGGGGGGGGTGGTGGGAAACCACACAGGCCCCAATTTAGGCAATTAAAACGCAAATGTAAAAAAGCCCAGTAAAGCAAATGGGGGGTTATTTGGGGGTTTTTTGGGGAAA